>VXAX01001069.1:238346-287619 GCA_013399835.1 Leptocoma aspasia | reverse complement strand
ACATTACTAAGGAATGTCTGAAAAGTATCTTGAAGTCTTCAGTGCAATAAATTAGATGCTGTAAGGAAGGAATTACTGGTATCTTTAGTTGATTTAGAAATTCTTATTTAGAAAAACTATAAAATACATTCTGAGCACTACAATGTGCACAAAAATACCCATTGAACAAAAATGTAAGACAATCACCTACAACTATGGGTAAGCTCATATCCTATAAATAAGTTTTAAAACCAAGATTATTATTCCCAAAAGCAGTGATGCAAATAAATCTCTTTTCACTCAAAAATGAACACAGTCACCCTCAACCCAAATCTTCAATTTTCAGCAAGCCTTATAAAACCTAACAGATGGCATGTATAGCTTTCCTTTAAAAGGCAGCCTGAATCTGAAACCACTCAATGACAATCTCTCTGAACATGAATATCAGAGAGGGAAGATGCTTCCTTTGAGAAAAGAAACTGGGGGAAGGAGGTGGTAGTGCAGAAATTTCTTGACCTGTGTACCAAAAAGAAGAAATCTTTGCTTCTATTCTGCTAACTGAGACAGCATTTGTCAGGTGTATTTTCACCATCACTTTTTGGGGTCTCTGTTGCCTACAACAAAAATCAGAAATCCAGACTATTATTTGCAAGTATCTCTTCTTACTGCAAGAAGATACAGACAATAAAAGTTCAATGACAATCTGATGTTCTCACAGCATACAGTGAGACTGTGGGGAAAAAAAATCTGCTGGGGCACTAAAAACAGTGAGGAAGTGGACCGCAAAAAAAAAAAAAAAGAAGAGATAAAAAAGTAGTGCTTGCCTATGAAACATAGCAGGCTGAAACTCAGAAGTCCTGGGTTGCCTCCAGATTCTGCATACAACCCTTAATGAACCCCAAACTGTTATCAGAGGTTAAAAAAAGAGAAAACTTCCACTGTTGGAATTCAGGAATCACACCATTGCATCTTAATTTTTCAAACTGAGGATTTCAGATAACTTGTCTAATTACTCTCCCTTCTGGAAAACGGCAGCAGTACCTCTTTACAAACAAGAAACAGGGGCAATATTACTACATTTAAAACAGAGAGAAGTTTTGAGTCAAAAAATGGTGAAGACTTAAAAAAGACATGGGATGAACTTACTTCCCTGCTGATTTTAGAAACTGAAGGAGCAAGTATGTTCCCTCATGTTAGATATCAGCCTTACAGAAACAACATATAACTGAAATAAATATGCATAAATGCAAGGCTCCACCAGCACTTTCCTTGATTACTCCCCAGCTCATTCAAGGAAGAGTTTAAAATTATTTTCCTCTTCATTCTTCTCCCTTTCCCAAAACCTAGGAATCTCCGTTTCATTTTGAAATTTTTGAACATAATCATACAAATACTAGCAGAGGTGCTAAATACAAATATCTTTCAAAGCACCCCTTAAACATGCCTGTTATCACTGATCTAATGAGATTCAACACAATGTGCAGTATTTACATATCATATCATGGAATATTTTTATTTTGCTTGCACTCTTTTTACCTTAAAAACTTTCTTACTTGAGAGAAAACACATATATCAACACCAATGATATTTCTACTACTTTATGGAAATAACTTCAAATAAAGGGTATTGTTCTACATGAACTATTGTTTAATATAGTTTACCTTCAAAAGTCCTCTGTGAAAGAAGGTTAAGCCTTTATAAAGCATAGCTATAGGCTGATTTTTGTTCAGTTCCAGTGAGCGCTGAAAATCTTCATGGGCTGTTGCATAATCCTATATAAAGAAGATTTCAGATCTTACCATACAAATAAAGACACCATACAAATAAAGAGGAATACGTACTTTTATTTCCACAAAAGTAAGCTACAGAATTTTGTTTGATATATGAAGTCAGTCTCAGGGCTAAGAAGCAATGATTATCAACTACCAATCAGAACATCAAAGAATGCACAATACACTTGCAACTTACAGGAAGTGCTGTATAAAACATAGTAAAGTAAATGGAAAAAGAGCTGGAAGCAAAAAGTGAAATCAGAAGAATCAAGTAGGAAATCAGCTATCTAGTATTCACACAATCTTTGAAGATAAATCTACTTGTTTTACATTAAAGCTTTAAGAACAACACACACAGATCACATAGCAAAATGGGATGTTAGCATTTTTGTAGGGATTTTTTGTTTATTGTGAGAAGTGTTTTTTCTTAAGTATATAGAAGACTTACTGCCTTGGCCATAAGTATTTTCCTTCTTAGACTGGTGTTTATCAATACTAATTAAATGCAGCCGCAGGTTACAAATCAAGTCAAAGTCTTTATCCACATCCTACTCCTCAAACACAAAAGAATCTGAGGTGTGCATGCAAGGTACTTGTCCTCTGATTCTCTGCATTAAATAGATTTGCAAATGAAATACTTAGAGAATACCTCTGAACTGTCAGAAAGCCAGCTACAGGAGAATCAGGGCTTTTGTTATTATATTGGTTTGGGTTTTTTTAACTAAATAGGAAAGAAGTTCTAGAACAAAAGTAACAACTAGCACAGAAGTCAACAAAATAATGAACAACATCCTCACAACCAAAGCTAAAGAGAATCCCCAAAATCCACTAACCTCAGATATGAAGTAAAGGGTACCTCTGTGCCTGTAGAGCCTTGCTGATGGTTGTAGCTGAATAGCTTTGGTGAGATCTGATAATGCTTCACTGATTCGTCCTAGTGGGGACAATATCTAAGAGTATAAAACCAAAACACAGTTTAGAGCAGACAGACTGAATAGATTCATTTTAGAAATATGAAGATTATTCCTTTCCATGTTCAGCTTTAACAGAGTAATTGTATTTGCTAGAATAGGCTGGAAAGTTCCACTACAAATTTAAGTAATTATGGCTTTTAAACCTCTATGAAAGAGTAAATCTGAAAGAATTTTTCTCAAAACTATCAGTGTACATGAACATCACCACATTCACAGAAACCCTGTATTCCAAACTAAAGTTTGGAAGTTGCTAAAGCAAAATACTCAATTTCAAGCTATTTCAACATATTCAAATGAAAATGTAATTAAAGTATTCTCCTAAGCCTTATTAGAAAAAAACATTCTCCAATGGAAAATGGTCCATTTCCAATTATTTGAATGCATTTCACATTTTTAGATCAAGGTTCAAGTGATATTTTGATTCATTTTATTAAAAAAACCCTAAACACAAGTGATCTTGCTATACAGCATGTCAAGAACTGAACACTTACATATAATATATGCCATTCCATTGGCTAGAGTAACTCTGTATGTCTGTGTCTTATTTTAAAACTAAATATTCCACAAATTACACTGTATGAGAGAAAATGAGTATATTTTAAAAGAAAGGAGAACAAAACATCGAGCTTTAGTCATTAGATCAGTTAAGATATAATTGGAAACACTGTATAATTGCAACTTCTCCAAAAGCCTGAAAAGACACAAAAAATGCTCACTTCTGCTCGCTGTTCAAATACTTCAGGATGATCTGGTTCTAGACTAATCACCCTGCTGAGCTCAAACAGAGCAAGTTCAGCATTTTTCATATCCTGAAAAGGAGAAAAATAAACAAGGTGAACAACTGTGCATACTTAGACAAATATACTCTCAGGTTGAAGGACAACTAGATTGACTAAGTGTCTGAAAGTGTAACAGTTTATATTAAAAGCTCTTCACACCTTTGCTAAAAACATCAAAATGCGTTATTCTCCAAACAACTGGAAAAAAACACCTGTCTGCTACAAACAACAAAACTAAACTTTGCCTGTACACATCATCTTTTTGCTGTACCTCTAATAATTTATTAATATAACTCTGTGAATAAATATTAGATTTATAGCCCCAGGGGTGCCTTGCCTGGCAGCAAAGCTGGGTCAAGCTCCCACATGAACTCCAACACACAGGCGCACTCACACCCACGGGTGCTGTCATCAGCACTGTCTGCAACTTGAGCCAAGCAGTACTCATAAATGGGGTGACACCAACAGCATCCTGCTTATCTAAAATTTTAAATTGTCCTCAGTCAAGTAGTTACTTAATTAATAGGATGGAAGTAGTTACTTAATTAGAAAAAAATTCAAAGTAATTATATAGCACGTTCTGTATTAGATTTCATTGATCTCTTTCTTCTTTCTCAAAGCAAAGAGATTTTGTGCTTAATATCATCTTCGTGTTTTGAAGGTGTCACTCAAAAACGTTTCTGAAGTGAAGCTCTATCAACACCTAGCTAAACTGAGAAAACAAACTCACACTGATGTTAAAAACTAGCAAATATGAGGGATTTTAAGCTCTTGTCAGCACCCCTAGATAATAAAACATTCTGTACAAAGAAAATTTTCAAGGAGTTATTCAATTATTCATACTTCTAGAACTCTAGCAACCATCCAATCATTATTCAACCAGCCATAAAGTCATACAAGGACCATAGTCTACTCATAAATTTCTTTCTGCTCAAGAAATTATTTGAGCAGTAAGTATTGCAACGAAGTAATTTAATTTGATTTTTTTTAACAAATTCAAAGTGGTATATTTAACAAGAGGCATAAGCAATCAAAAAGCAATGTGAAATCTTCTGTATTGGAAGAGCTGACAATGTTCCCAGGCTGCAAAAGACTTTTTCATTTCCAAATACAGCTCAGATGCGGAGATAATTCAGCGAGATTTCATAAACCTGTCTCTCAGAGGCAAGACACTGCCTGTTTTCTTAATAGGCAACTTTTTCAAGAAGCCATGGCTCACAGCCTTACTATCTGCCACTCACAACAGTGCCTTATCTTCTCCTTTGGCACACCTATGTCATGCAGCTTTACTTCCCACAGTCTCACAAAGCAAAGGTACCATGGCTTGAGCAGTATGATCTGCTACATCCCTCTATGTTATCCAGTGCACTGGCCAAGGGACAGGCTCCTCATGGAAGTAGGACAGCATAAAGACTTTGGGGTGTACTTAACACATTCTAAACAGTCTAGTTATTCCTGTTACAGGCTTTCCTATAGTTCAGACTCAAATAATTCAGTTGGGTATTAATTAAAAAAATTATCTACTCACATGTAGTCCTTTTTTTCCATATGCTATCCCTCGTCCATAAATGGCACTAACCAGCTCTGGTTCTTCCTGTTAAACAAATAAAATATTAATTTGTGGTGTGGGTTTTTTGGTTTCTTCAATATGTATTTAATTTTAGCTGAACTAAAGTAGTAAGCAATGAACAATCACAGCTGCCAGGCAAAGAAATTTATTGTATTACAGTTCATACTTTCATATGCTCACAACTTCCAATTCAATTTAATGGAATTGTTCTGGAGTATTTGTCTGGTAAAAAAGCCAAACAGAGAGCAGCAATCGTGCCAGTGACCACCCACCAGAAGCTATTCCCCAGTGTATATTAGACTAGATTAGAATACACAGTATTCATTAGAATACTCTGTTACCCAATCCATTAGTTGTAACCTTTCTGGTCATTATGTAACTTCTTCTGTCTCATGCCCCTGAACTGGTAAGAAACATACAATTTGGCCACTCAATGCTTATTTTGTATGCAATTTAAATTTGAGATTTAAAACTTGGGAGCAAGATATTGTGACATCCTAATGAAATTTATAATCAGACAGCAACTAAAACCAGAGGTATTCTACCAAAATAGTTCTGCAAAATTCAAGCCAACTTTCCTTGAGTTAGATTTAATTTTGTGACTTTCCTATTGGGCACTTAGGGAGGATGCACCCTACATAGTAAATCTACTTCTTGTTTGATGTCATTTTCTCCAACCACAGTTTCCCATACAAATTTCAAGAACTACATGGCAAAACTTTCGTCAACACAACCCAACTGCCTATACAGTCCGTTTCCCAGAAAACCTGTCAGGAATCACCATCTTCACACCTGCAAGGAACACAGCCGAGCTACAAAAGTTTGTAGCACAGGCCTGGCCTTTTTTAACTGGGACATCTGCCACGAAACAAGCTGTTTCCCAAGGAACAAACTCTGCTGTGGACAGAACAACAGAATAGGTGACTTATCAATGCTGGCAGCTTGCCAGACGAGCTGATTCCTAGTTTATACTTGGCTACATCAACAGTAGGTAATTTCCTACTTTTAATACCATGGCTAAGCAAGGCTGTTTTATTCAGTTAATTGTTTTAATGCTCGCTTTATATGTATTTAAAATTGCCTCACTCTGTGGAAAACAGAGTGAACAAACATGATCACTACAGCCTTTCAGGCATACCGTAAGCATGATATTAAAGCATAGTTTAAACTGAGATGTGGGCACTGCAGAAGTACTCTATCACATAAATGCTTCTCCCAATATCGTTCTACAGTTGGTGTATCTTGCTTATCTTCACCTGTATTAAGTTTCCTTCTGAATAAAGACAGGAAACAATATGTAAAATCCAGTGGTTTTGGAAGCAGGATTTCTCACTGGGGTAAAAAAATCCTCACATTAGAAAAAAAATCAAATACAGATATCACTTAACACCTATATCAACCAAATAAAAATAAAAGCACACAAAACCCCCAAAAGTTCTTGTCCTCAGATAAATTCCCTGGAATAATTCCATTAAATTACCACACTTCCACTCAATTTAAGAACAAGCCATATGACACTTAAGAAAAATACATGCTATTATTTGCAGTATTGCTTGCATTTGTGTACTTTAAACAGTTTAAATGAAAAAGTATGTCCATGCTTCTGGATGTTCCAGGTTTTCAGCCATAAAAATGCAGTATTTTGAAATCATCTTTAGTTGAAGCTTATAAATTGTTGGGCCTAGTTTTATTTTAAATGTGACTACCTCCTACTTAACTACAGAAGATTCTGAATTCTTTATTTGGGTCAGGAAAAGCCCCCACAATATAAGTATAAATTATGTTTTATTTATATATTAAACTAATGAAATTCTTACCATTGAAAAAGGATAAAGCCAGCATACAAAACCATTTATCATTGTGAAAGCAATGTGTGACTTGCCACTATCAATAAATTATCTCTGTCAGGGCTTTTTTTCTCACATTACTGGCAACATGCTGTCACCCAAAAAAGTTTACTTTAAAATATCTCATCCTACACAACAAGCAGACAATCTAAGAAACTTCACCTCTTCAGAGGTCAGGTCTCTGAAAACACGTGCTTTTTTGTCAAAGTGCCATAAAAACTTTATGCCTACAGATGAGAAAAATACTCACCAAATAACCAATATACTGATCACCCAGTTCTAAGAGTATGCTTATGTTTGGATGGAAAAGAAAATGAACAAACAGTAGAATAATTACTCTCATTTAAAAAGCCTTAATATTTGTTTTATTAAAAGCCATACACGGCAATGGATATTTTCATTAAGTTATTTTTTGGGGTCCAAGCAGAAAACTTACCTGCAGCATTGTTGAAAAATGTCGTATAGCTTCATCATACAAGCCGTTGCCAATCAACACGTAAGCAATTGCTAAAGAAACATTAAAAATGTAAATAAAACAGAAAAAAAATCTGATTTTTTAAAAATATTAAATACCAAACTGTAAAATGTTTAAGTTCCTACATCAAAGTGAAGATTAAAATAGTCAGAGGATTCCTGAATGGCCACCAAAATGACACATTTTCCCTCGCATTCATTAATTACTCAATTCATACTATGCTCTTCAGAGTTGTTCTGGGGTTTTGTGATCTGTTTGTGGGCTTTTTCTCCCCTTTTTACAAGTTATTCGGGAAAGGGCCCATGTTTGCTTCTAAAATACTTAGGATCAGGAAAGGTACTATGATCCCAATACAATAGCCCTGGGTGCTTTCTCAATTAGAAGTGCCACCTGACTATCACTAACTTTTTTTGACAATTTGATTAGGGAACTTATACTTGTTTGTACACATATTGCTAAACTTTATTAGTTCACAATAAGGTTTTCCTTCATTTTAATTACCTAGAAATACCTCAACTAAACTGATTTCATTATTTATAAAATTGAAACTAAAAAACAACTGAATCTTTACCTATGTTATAACAATGAAAAACTTTCAAGTTCTTGCGCATCCCCCCATTTTGAAGTAGAAGCAAAGTGTTTGAAAAAAAACCAGACCATTAGAAATACGTTCCTGTAATCTCCATAAGATATAAAAATACAGTCAAATCACAAGACCAGAAAACTGTAGTTTTGCTTGCATGACTGAAGTTCAGTTCTGACAGCTGAATATCTCAAAATTGTTTCATTTTGTATGTCTTAATCTTTCACAGTTCTTAACTCTGAACTAAACTCTTTTGTTGTCTACAGTGCAAACAAAACCCAGTACCTTGAAGAACACAGCTATAAAAGTTAGAGAGAACTTTCCCCCAGGCACTTTGCTCAAACAGCTGGCAGTGGAACTGTGAGCAGGACTTCACCTTTCCCCACTTACAATGAATTTAGCCATCATCCAGCAGAATGGAAGAGGCACCTCTTAGCTTAATTATTTATTCAAACATGAGAAGAGACAAGTAAGTCAGTTAAAGCCAAGGCATTATTAATAGGACACAGACACTTATCTTTCAGGCAGGCAGAGCCACATTGTTTTGGCAGCGTTGCTAAGCACAGTTCATTAAAAAAGGAAAACAGTTAAATGAAAGAGAAATAAGAAAAGTATTTAATCCAGAGCTTGTCTCATACTCAGAGCACTTCTATTATGAATAAGGAAATATTTGTGTGCAATATAAGCTTTCTCCTCAATACATAAAAAGCTTCACTTGGCACAAATACATACTATTGCCAAAAAAGGGAAAAAATGGACAGGGTGAAGGACAGGATGAAGAGCTCTTGAATTTTCCTGATTTCATTCTTCTTCAAGACTATACATTCTTTAGGGTTCCAATCCCAGGACACAGAAAAGCTGGCACATAAAATAAACTCAACTCAACCATTCCAGTGTTAAGAAAAAATGCAGACGCAAGATAATCAAGACTTACATTGTCACTCCGTTGTCTTGCTGATAACAACTGTATTTAGTTTATACAGGACACTTGGCAAAATGCCAAACTGAACTGTTGAACTGTCTGTAAAAACTATGGCAAGTGGCTGACAGCAAGTAGCTGATAGAGCATCAGCTTATTTTTAAACAGTATCTTTTTGATTTTTTAATCTTTAATATTACAAAAATACAAGTACTTCATCATGAAAAAATCTAATGGTTAACAATGGCCTATTAGCCAAAATATTTCAGTCCCAACATTCCCTCAGAAGGCCCCATATGTTCTGTGTTACTTTTCCTCACAACAGTTAAAAGCAACATGCACAAACAAGAAGGACCAAACCAGGCTTTTCACAGCACAACATCCCTGGACTAAAGTGGGTAGATAGGTGCTAGCCTACATGCCAAACACAAGGACAGAGACCTTCTAGCATAGTATTCAGTCTACAGAACAGACACTAAAAGTATCAGATATTTTCATCTGAATAGAAGTTTGGTATTCTTTGCAGGATTCTATGAACATAGCTAGGTAGTCTAAGAATATGAAGAAAGATTAAGCCCCCAAATTTTCCTGGATAAATTCATGAACATAGAAACAGTAAAAAAAAACCCCTTCTTAATTGTTTTAAGTTCAGTAGAGGATAATAAAATCTCCCTTTGCTCTTAAGTAAAAGATGGTCTGCTGCCTTCCTTGACATACATCTTCAACAATCTCTTTGCTGCCTTGTGTTACCTCTATTTGAAGAAGCACTGCAACTCCGTTTTTGAGTCCTTTGAGAAAAGTATTTCCTGTTCATTTACTTGAAATGCCCCCATTTTTTTGTGCTGAGTGTGCTTTGAAAAGACCTCAAGTAGCAGCCTAGCACATAATTCAGAAAGTCTTCCTGCTGCATATAAGTTTCGATGGGAGGAGTATAGAGACAGGAAACAGATCCAAGACCTATGCTTCATAGAAAGCATATTGCATTGGTAAAATTTTCTGGATGTTTGAACAGTTTTAGTCATCAGTAAGGGAAACAGGAAGTAGCTGAGCCTGTTAAAAAGGACTTAATCAGAATTCTTTCTGAACATCTGCTTAAGCAGACATGGTGAAGAACTCTAGTGAAGAAAGCAGGAAAGGTTTTTAGCAACAGAAATACATATTTGCTTTATATGACCAGAGAAAACTTGCTGTATTTCCAGACTTATTAAGATAAATTTGAAGTTAATGTATCACTTCAATCATCAATTTTCAAAACATTTAGTGCTAATAATTAGCATATCATTCACCTGCACAAACCTTATATAAAACATCTTACCCAATTCTTCATTTGTGTTGTCATTATCAGTAGCAAATGGAAATCGTTTTTGCTCTGCAAGCAGCTTCGCTTGACTCTGTAAAACATCATGTTTTTAAGTGTTCAGCAAACAACAACACAGAATTTAACAGAAAACCCATGTCTTAAATCCTAAAGAGAAAGCCTCAAAACACAGTTAAAACTAATGTGATTTCACTAAGGTAACTGAAATCAAGTTCATTCCTAGTCTTCCACAGGGAGAAAAGCTTCTCTTGAGTCAGATGCTGCTGTTTTCTGCACTAACATAAGGGTAACCAAACCTCAGAAAAAAACATTGTCAGCATTTTACCAGGGACAGATGTTTCTATATTGCATTTGCATAATGTGAAGTTTTTAGGCCTTTTTAAGACACCTTACTTCATATGAAAGTTTATACTGTTTACCCTATAATTATTCCTTTGTCTCCTGCAAAGGGAAGAGTACCACAGATGAGTAAAACACTGAAAATAAACACTGAAAAGAGTATCTCTCCATCAATATAGAGAAGTTAAACTTCACAATGCCATACTAAAGAGCCTGTCCTTTCAACAATGACATTCCATCAGTTCTATACTTTGTTCAAATTGTAGCCTTATCTAGGATGTCTGTTCTCTAAATAATGCACCTATAGAAACCAAAACTGTCAAAGACAAGCCCCTCAGAAATGTAGAAATATTCTGCTCTGTTTATTTCCACAAGTATTTTCCATAGACAGTTGTAAACCTACCAGAGCAGTTTATGTTAGAAAAATACAAAATGTTCATTTAATTTAATAGGTCTTTCAAACTGTTTTAGGAAACAAGAAGGGGGAAAAAAATAACATCTGTGTCCATTCAGTTCTCTTCTTTCAATTCAGCTAAACAGCCCATTTCCACTACTATTCTCCTTTAAGGTTGTTTTGCCCGTCCAATCAAAAGTAGTAACATTAATTGTGCCCACAACACAGACATTTCATTTATCTACAAAATTGAAAAGTTAAATGGTCAAATTCCATTGCACAGTTTTTACCCTGTGTGTGTAATGACGAGGAGAATGTTTTGCCTGCTCTAAGAACTTGAGTATTTTGGAAAGCATGAATGATTAGCAAATGGAATTTACAAACCTTTTCTTTTTTTACTGACATTAAAGGAGATGTATGAGCTCTACATTAACTATAACACTGAAAATTGTTACTTCACCTATATCTGCACCTCTACAGTAATGGAGTGTGGCAGTTATTTCCCTTATAGAGAAAAGCCATTAAGAAAACAGCACAAAAATGAGCAGGGTTCAACAGATATAACAATAAGAAAAGTAAATCTACATTGCAATCCATATGCATTTATAAACACAAAATTTTTATATCACCAATGGTCTTCATGTAATATTCAGAAAATGACCTTTAACACTTAACTCTACAAAACATTATTCTTCTATAATTGTCTTAATATTAGGAAAAACACCACAACATTTTTACTGAAGGACAACCTCTTCCTTGGTGAAAAACAGATCTACACATCTTTGTCTGCAGACAAAGATAAGATATTGCAAGATTCCACACTAGCATTGGAATATAAACCACAAGCACAAGGATCTCACAATACATTAGAATAATTTCCTATGGATTACTGAGCTGTATGTGACAGCAAGAGAAGTACCACTGCCTCATCTGTTTTGTCATTACAGAGTAACAGAACTGTTGGGGTGGCAGAGAAAGTGGTTTCACACTTCCTCAACAAACTCTGAATTCAGGTACAGGTTAAACATTCTGCAACTCTACACACAAAAAAAAAAGTCAGTCGCTCTGTCTTCAAGAAACAGGAGAATTTTCATCATAGCACCGTATCCCAACAGGTTTAATTCTTGCTCTCTTTAAAACAACCATTTTGGTTTTTTTTAACAGGGAAATTTCTTACCAACAAATATACATTTCACTGTGTTAGAAAGAATTGCTGGCACTGTTGGACAAGACTAGAAAGATCTTCTGACCAATATATGATGAAGTCTAAGGAGAATATTCAAGTTAAATAATTGGCTTAGTGGATTTGCAGTATAGTAGTTTTAATTCCAAGTGCCACCTTTGGCACTTTTGCTTTCAGCTATAATATTGCTTACACTCTCCCTCATAGCCAATAATTTCTAAAAATTTGCCAAAGCTACTTTGTTTATTCACATGGAAATCATTTGAAGATTTTCAACACCTTTTCAGTACTCTACTGGACTGAAGACATAACATCAAACCTTTGTTCTCAAAAGGCTAAGAGTAGTGCTGCAAGAAAACCCAAATTCCAAAATAATTCTCTTGAGGTCTCTCTACCAAAATATACTCTTCTTTTGTTAGAATATTCCTCACACGCCAGGTCAGAATCACATTTAGTGAAACGCGGCCTGAAGCCTCTCTCATCTTTGCACAATGTTACTTCTGTAGAGAAGTAGCTACTGTAGAAGTCATTACTCTTGCTTTTACACGTGTTTTGTAGTAAACCTCCGGAAGTTAATCTGGGTAGAAAATAATGGACCTCCCCCTTTTTCAGGCATAGCCCCTGCACCCCCAAAACTAAAAAATTAATTGGTTGAGTAACTGAGGTGAAGGTTAGCTCTCAGTGACAGCATCTGCTTCAATTAGTTGACAGCCCTAAAGACTCATGACAGATTACTACAAAGTAACACTTTTATGAGCAACTTGAGTTTATTCATACTTAAGCCTTTTGGGCAGCTATGCCTACTGATTAATAGATTCTATTTGCATTTATTTCCCTGAACTTCATTCTAACTGGTTATGCAGCTGAAGTGACCTGCAACTTCAACAACCTATTAAAATGATTTTGCACATTATATTCTTGATAACATACCAGAATTTTTTCTGTATTCAAGGAAAGCATAGATTCACAAGACGATGATCCTCCTATGTCACAATCTGACTCGTGGAAGTGCAAAAATGATGAATCTGGGAGACGAGAGAAGAAATACTTTTAGGAACTCATAGAGTTACATATGTTCTATTATCACTTCTCACATTTCCTCATGTTTGGCTGAACAGCTTCCCCACCGGGCATCCCACAGGGCAGAACTTTCATGAAGCGCTTTCTGCCCACACTCGCACAGCCAGGGAAGCAATAGCTGACACAACAGCTTTTACATAATTAGTTTTATCCCTACTTATGCTTTTGGTTAAAAATAGATTAATAAAAAGAGGTGCTTAAAAAATAGGGCAGAGGTGAAAAAGGAGGAAGCTGGAAGCAAATAACAAAAGCTTGGGGCAGGCATATCCCTGTTCAGCATTATGATTCCATTCTCTCACCCAAAAAGTAACAGATAAAATTATCATTCCAGTCCCAGAGAGGGAAATAAATGGAATGGACCATAAAGAGGTAGGAAAAAGCTGCAGAAAACAGAGGTATTAAGACTGTAAAAAGCAGCCAGAATAATGAACTGTAATTGACCGAACATATACAAAGGGAAGCTACTAAGAATGTCATCACAAAAAGTGTAAGACTGATTAATTTCTTTAAAAAGTCAAACACAGCTTGTTGGCATAGCAGAGAAAAAGTTTAAGATATCAAACAATTAAAGAAGTAACAATAATAATCACCAACACCCCCTCAGACTGATGGACTACAGAAGCCACTACTTCCCCTACATGATGCTTTTAATTGCTGTTCCAATAGAATTGTTAACTTTTGAATCTTTGGATCCTAAAGCTTCTATCATCTTTAAATATTTTAGGAGTAAACAAGAAAAAGCAAATACACAGTATTATCTCCTTGAAACCATGTCACAAATACCAAATTTTATCATCTCCCTTAGTGTTTGTAAACGTAAGCTTGATGCTAAGTTTGAAAGGCTGGGGGGCAGAGTATGCTCTTATATTTTGACTTCTTGAGGATTACAGTTAGTTAATTCCCTATCTCTCACAAGCACAGAGCTAAAAAAGAAGAAGAAAGAGTCTTCTTGTAAAGAGAAGTCAAAGCAGCATCTAAAACCATTCCCTGTAAATAGGAACTTAGATCTATGTTGAGCCATAAATGATAACAAGTGGGAGAAGTTTTACAACAAAAGCAAGGGTAGTAAAAAGCAGAAGGTCAAAGTTTAAAGTCAGCCCTGTGAGAACAGTGGCAAGCCACTCATAGTTTCCAAAAGGAGTGCTGTTAGCATGAGGTTTCATCACTGCCTTTTGTTCTTCACATTGGTCAAACGCTCCTGTGCTGTGCCAGCATTACTAACACATTACTTGCTCCTGCTGGTGCTTGTGATTCAGTAACTTAAAGAGTTTTGGCTGCAGACTCACTGAGAAACTTTTGCTTCAGACATCAAAACAAAGACATGCAGGCATGGCCTACTTCTGGAATAATTTTCTTCACAACAGCAAGGATTTAGTGAAAGAATTTTTTTGTAAGGTGGTAGGGAATAAGACAGCCAAGCCACAAGCTTGAAACAAGCAACAGCAGGGAAAGGCCCCCTCAAATCTTGCAGTTCTTGGGGCAGCAATCTGCTTTACTCACATGGAGAAATGGATCTGCCTTTGTCTGCAAGGCAGACACAATCAAAACTGAACCACATTAACATCTTCATGAAAAACTAGAAACACCAACCAGAGAAAGTACTTTGGACCTCGTAGTAGGCTACAGGTAAAACTATTTGAGACCAAAGAAAATCTCAGCTTCCGTGCAAGTTGTACTAAAACAAAGACCAATAGTTTAAGGGAATTTTTCAATTGGCAATTCATTTAGTCCTAACACCTAAACAGCAAGGAGTGAATTGGTACACAGCCACTTGAATGTAAGTATGTTGTTCTGTAACTAAGGGCTATCTCATTATCAGTGCATGCAAGGTACCTGAGATACCTGACGATTCAAGCAGAATTCTTTGTATCAATCCTAGTTACACCGGTTTCTTTAAAACTACATCCGCCGTTAAATCAAAATCTAATCTTCCAAATCCACCTCCGAAGGAGTACCTTGAGTCAATCATTCATGTCAGGTCTAGTAACAGATGTAATCAAGTGTTTTGCCATTTATTAACTTGTAGGGTATAGAGATTTTTATCTCAACACTGGGTGAAAGTCTTCTTGTTTTATGCTTAAGCTTGAATAATTTGTAGCAACGGTTACCTGAGATAACTTTCACGATCTGATTTCATGTTTACCTACTATGGCTCTCAGCCACTGTAGCCACCAAAAGGTGATAAAAAGTAGCCAAAGAACTTTATAATGTGAAGACAAAAGCACATACACAAGGGAGAGAAGAAAGCAAAAACACGGGTGCAAGAAACTCATAAGAAGTTATTTCCACAAAGTCTATTTTTTATTCAAGTGGATTATACTAGTTGTTAGGGACCATGCGAATTGTTGATATGAGCACAGGCTTTATGAAATAAAGGGCAGAAAAAAAATCACAAAACCATGCTGAAAGCTAAGAAGTCATGATACATCACTGGTTAGTCTCTTATACATAATTTTGTATCACATTCCAAGCAATTGATAAACCTTTTTCTTCATCCATATTATGCACACATTGTGATTCAGACTGGCATTTTTGTACGGCCCACACCATGCTCAAGATAAACAATCTTCATTGTTGTAACACACGTGTTGTAACACATTAAGCCAGATACGAAAGAAATTCAAGCACATAAAAATAGTTTTAACTATGTCTGTATTACAAGACATCAATTAACCTGAAAAACAGCAGAAGATCTGCTATGCTAACTTGGCATTCATAAAGAGAAGCATCCAGTTCACCAGTAAAATATATATAACTGTAGCTGAAATTAAATCAAGCCACATCTCACTGAAACACAGAACTGATATAGTTGGAAGAGACCTATGGAGGTCATCCAGTCCAACCCTCCTGCAGGGTCACCTCGAGCAGGTGACACAGGAACACATCCAGGTGGGTTTTGAATGCCTCCAAATAGAGAAAATCCACAAGCTCCCCAGGCAGCCTGTTCCAAGTGCTCTGACACCCTCATACAAAGTGGTTCTTCCTCAAGTTAAAGTAGGACTTGTCGTATTTTAGTTTGTGGCCATTGCTCCTCATCCTGTCTCTGGGCATCACTAAAAAGTCTGGCATCATCCTCTTAGCACCTGCCTTTGAGATATTTATATACCTTCATGAGATTCCCTCTCAGTCTTCTTTTCCTCAGACTAAACAGGCCCAGCTCCTACAGTCTCTCTTCGTGAGACACGTTCCAGACCCCTGGACCCTCTCCAGCATCTTGTACTGCGAAACTCAGTAATGCGAGCACGGGCTGCTGGCATATCCCCATACTACTGAGCGCAGGAATTAAAAAGCAGGCAGAGTCCAGCTGCTGGCCTCGGGAGGTGAGTGGGACAGCAGGGATCCTCCCGTGTGGTACCTAAGGTTAGCCCGTCCCAGGGCTGAGAGGTTTTCCTCGGCTCGCTGCCACAGCCTCTGTGGCTCGGCGCCACACACCGGCACGGCGGGCTCGGCGCTAAAGCTCACCCGCGGGAAGCCTGGTTGTGATCAGCCTGGCTGTGATCAGCCGCGCACACAGCCGAGGGGCCGCCGGCACCCCGCACCGCGCCGGGCCCCCCACCACCGCCACCACACCGCCACCGCCCCCGGCCGCCGCTCCAGCGGCCTCGGCACCGCCGCGCCGGGGCTGCGGGCGGTCACCGCGGCGACGCCCCTGACTCACCGCACTCGGCCGAGTACTGCTCCGCCCACTCCCCGGCTGGACTGTGGCGCTGCCGGTGCCGCTCCTGCTGGAGCAGGGACAGCGCCGGGTAGCGCTCGGTGAGGGCGAGCGCGGCCCGGGCCAGCAGGGCCAGCAGGGCCAGCGGCACCCACGGACCCCGCGCCAACCCGCCGGCAGGTGCCATCTTCGCAGCGCGCATGTGCGCCGCCTCGGCCGGGAACGCGGGGTGCCCCCGCCGCCCCTCCCACGGGGCCGCCGCCGCACTGCCCCCTGGGACATGGAGTTCTCCACCGGCGCAGTCGGGCGTACGGCAGCAGCACGAAAACCACAGCTCCCGAGACGCAGCGCGGCGCCGTCCGGCTCGGCAGCGCTCCCGAACGCGGAAACGAGGAGGCGGTGTGGAAGCGCTGACAGGGCTGGGCGTGCTCCCGCGCGCCATGGCGGCGCTCGGCGCCTACCGCTGCATCGAGTGCAACGGGGAGGCGACGGAGCTGTACCGGGACTACCAGCGCGGGGTGCTCCGTATCTCCATCTGCGTGAGTCGGGGCGGCGAGCGGTGGATGGGGGAGGCCAGGAATGCACGTGGGAAGCTCTGACGTCAGCAGGCGGCGCGCGGCACGTGGTGGTGGGCCCGGTGGCACGCGGGCGCCTGAGCCCCTTGGAGCGCCCCCTGCTGCCGGTTCGGGCCATGCCCGCGCGTTGTGGCCGCTTTCCCTGAAGCCAGGTGTCTTGTGAGGAAAGGGGGAGAGAGCTGGGCCAGAGGGGGACCCATCAGTGTGTATAAATATCTAAAGGGAGGGTGCCATGAGGATGGAGTCAGGCATCGATGGCAGTCGATGGTGCCAAACCATAGGACAAAAACTGATGCACAGGAAGTTCTACCTGGATATGAGGAAGAACTTCTTTACTGTGCAGGTGACTGAGCACTGGAGCAGATTGTCCTGAGAGCTTGTGGAGTCTCCCTCACTGAAGATGTTCAAGAACCATCTGGACACAATCCTGTGCCAGGTGCTCTGGGATGGCCCTGCCTGAGCAGGGAGGTTGGACCAGATGACCCATTCTGTGATTCTGTAGGTTTTCTGTCTGCTCTGCTTCCCAGTGTCATTTCCTCCCATTCCTCGAGTGTACCCGTGTGGTAGCGCTGTCCTGACTGGCCCGGCGCTTCTGTGCTGGCCCTGCAGTGCCTGTGCTGCTGTGTGTGCTCGGCCTGGCTCTTGCTGAAGGGCAGGTCTGAGCGTGGCTCCATGGCTGAACACAGCTCCCGTGCCACTGGACCGAAATGTCAGCATCTGAGTGATGATTATTTAAAGGGATCTGGGGGTCCTGGTCTGTGGCAAGCTGAACATGAGCCAGCAGTGCCCTGGCAGCCAGGAGGGCCAACCCTGTCCTGGGGGGCATTGGGCACAGCATGGCCAGCTGGGCAAGGAATGGGATTGTCCCCTCTGCTCTGTACGGGGACGGCCTCACCCTGAGTGCTGGGGGCAGTTTTGGGCGAAATGGTGTAAGAAAGATGTAAAGCTATTGAGATGCTGTAAAGCATCTAAAGGAGGACTACAAAGCTGATGAAGGATGTAGAGGGGAAGCCGTATGAGGAGCAGCTGAGGTCACTTGGCGTATCCAGCCTGGAGGAAGCTGAGGGGAGACCTCATTGAAGTCTAAAACTTCCTCTTGCTTATTAATCTGGTGATGATAAGCAGCTCTAAGGCAATCTGGGAGCCAGTAGATGGCAGTCATTCCCCTTGGCATTTAACCATTTGAGCACCAAAGATCGTGGTCTGTTGGAGCTGTGGCGTGCCACGTAGAATCAAAGACTTAAGTTCCAGTTTTTAGTATTCATCACAAATGCTAAACTCATATGAAAAGAGTAAAGAATTGAGTAAAAGAAAGAGCAAAGAATCACACATTCCTAGCAATTTGGAATTCTGTCCACCTTTTTCCATGCAGCCCCAGATCTGTGCCATTTTTCACTGACTCGTACCAGTCTGTTTCCTCTGGCTATGTTGTGGGTCGTCATGGTTCAGTGTCAGTTCTAGTTGCTCTTATATGGCGTGTGTCATATCATCTCAAAACTTTCCCTCAATTTCTGGCCACCCAGGCGGTGCTGAGAGCAGGAGACATGTTAGCTCATGGTAATATATAAAAGAAATAAAATAAAATATATAAAGTGGAGATGAGAATGTTGAAGGATTGCCAAGATCAAAAGATTCTTTCAGTTGAACTGATGTGACTTTGGGTTTATCTGCGTACGGCAGGAAAGCCCTACTGTTGGCTCCAGCTACCAAGGCCTCGTGGTTTCCAATAGAGCAATGCTTGGTTTACTTTTTCTTTTTGATCTGCAAGGATGTCACTGTACCAACTCTCTGCAAGCATTCTATTCCATGCAGTCAAGGCTATGCTGTGGCCAGAGACCTGGAAGGTTGTTCATCATCATGCTGCTGATAACAAAAGATAGTCAAGTACTGAATGTCATTTGATACCCTTCACAGACTTTCATGAGTAGTGATACGAGTGTGTCAATGTTATGAATTTTCTTGATGATCAAACCTGAAAATAATGATCGCTTAGAAGTCTTCACTTAAAAATATATGAAGACCCCACTTATCAGTGTGAAACATCATTTACATCAGTTATATATAAAACTTAAGAGTGTAGGCCTCTAAAAACTTAAAAGCTGAAGGTATTTAAGAAAAATTGAAGGTCTGAGGTGAGATTAGAAGGTGTGATCACTCAGCCTGAGAACATTTTTCATGTGGAGTGAGAGCACTGAGTACTGCTACTCCACTGTAGCATTCAGAGAGAAGAAGTGAAAAATTCATAGAAAGATTGTATATTGATACTCAAAGTGAGACCAATGGGCATCATCTAGATAATTTTTTTTGTTAAAAAGTGCTTGTGTTTCATTCTCATTTTCAAGTAGTACCTGGAGATACTGACACCTTAAGGAAAAAAACACAAAACAACCCAACATTTGTTCCATATGGTAAGTAAAATAGAAGGCCCCAGAAAATTTTGAACAAGCAGAACATTGTCAAGGTCATCACTGTTTCATACTGACTTACAGACTTTCCCCAATACTATTTTAAAGTTATCCTTGATACATTAATAAATCTGCATCTAAATGGTCTTTGCCATTCTCAGGACAACCCTGTCATTCAACACTTTTTGGAACATTATCTCAAGGTTGAAGAAGCTAAATTCTCCCAACAGCAACTTCCATCTGGCCCTACATTTATATTAGGATGTGTTTAACCTGATCTGGATGTGATTTTGAAGAGGAAGATTTAAATTTGAATGCCTAAGCAAAATACCATTATTTTCTATTCTGTTATTAATTTGTTGAAGAGTAGAATGAATTTTTTCCAGAGGCAAATACTAAAAGCTTCCACTAAGGAACATGTGTTTCCAGCCCACAATATTAGAGTACAATTTTGGAAATTCAGCCTAATGTTGCTTTAGTTTAGTTACTGCTCTTAATATAATTAAAAGTTTCTTTGAACTCCATATTGTAATTTTAATGTGGGCAAGCATTAAAGACCTCACAAGTGTTATTATCCACTCTGGGAATAAATTTGCAATGGATGCTGAAGGAACTAAAGAGTCTTTCTTCTATAAAACATGAAAGTCCACATAGTACACTTGGGTTGGAAAGGTCGTGTCTTTTCTTAATAACTCTGCAAGGTGGCTAACTGCCACAAATTCCTCAAGTTCTGTAACTTCTTTTTAAATCTGTTTTGTTTAATTAAGACCATTTTCAGCTGAAGCTTAGCCCAGACCTCTGGCATTGCACATTCCTTCTTGCTGGAGATTCACATTTAGTGGTTGAAGCATTTTCTCCTCCTGCATGTACTTTGCTGTGGAAGCAGCATTACAAGAGACAGATGGACCTCTTCAGAATAGTTTTTGTTCGGTGTGATAACTGAGGAGTGACAGGGGAGGGTGTGGAATGTGTGGGCATGTTGAGGTTGCCTCCAGTGGAGGTGACGTTTGGCACTCACTTTGCATCTCCTGGGTGTGGTTTAGTCCTGATCTGTGAATGTCCTGATCTGTTCCCTATTCCAAGCCAGAAGCGATGGTGAAATTAAGCCTAGGTGGCTCCTTCTAGAGAAGGTTTTTGGTAATTATTTTGAGACCCTTAAAATTTAATTGATCTGTAAATAATGCAGCAAATCTTCACTGAATGTATTACAAACCAACCATTAAGAGCAGTAAGGAAAAAATACTGTTCAAATAACACTGCTACTACAGTAATAATGCTGGGGCGTGGGGTGGGAACATGATTGGCTAACCTGAAATAAACTCTGCAAAGTAAAATGAATACAGAAAGAAATTAGCAAACTTCACTTATTCAGCAATAGAAGGAAACGCATGCAAACATTTTTAAAATTTGGTTTTCAATTACATATATGTTGTTATGTTTAAAAATAAAATGTTAAAAATGTTCCAGACCATAACAAAGGAAGAGAAATTACTCATTGCAATATATAGAGCACAGTCAGGATCCCCCTTGTGTTTTGTAATAAGAAAGCCAAATTGCCTGAGCAGTGCACACTTCATTTAGCTTCTCTGCAATTAAAAAATAATTGAAAAGCTCTTTTTTTGCAGCAAGGGAGAGAGACCTTGCTTTGAATGCAAAGCATTTATGTTGTATGGTAAAGAATCTGTCAAGAGTACAAAGATCATCCTGGAAAATAACATATGCTAATTTTACATAACTTTATTTACAGACCAACTCACTACTGGAAAAACAATATTTCTAATTTGTTTTCTGAAACAGAATGCATCTGAAACTGGGCTGTTTTGTTTTTCAGGCTACTGTAACACTTGGCTGCATCCCTAATAAAGAATCCATTCCTGAAAGCAGCACAGCTAATGTGTTTTATTATTTAAGGATGCAATTGGGATTAAGGGCACTCTCACAAGAGTCTTTAATTTGCCTATGAACCTATGCAAATGGACCCCTGTTCATGTGGAAGCTATGTAAATGTTGCTACAATTTGCTGTCTGTGTAGTACAGCAAAAAAATTGTAGCTTAATTTTGCCAAACTCCAAACCCTGGAGAAAGGAATACTATAATAAGACTGTTTTGTTGATGTTTCTAATGCCCACAGATTTGCAAATGTATTCCTGATGTAGTTTTCATAGTGGTTTTTAGATCAAGATGAAGCTTTGTTTTTCAGTGTGTATTTTTACTTTCTGTCATGTCCTATGGCTTCCTCTTCAAGAATTCTTCTACTTTCCACAAACCCCATCCTAAAATATTTTTTACTTAAAAATAAGTAATGTTTTAAAATTAGAGAGATGAATCCAAAAATGTCATGTTCATGTACTTTAGAAACTTTATCCTTCAGTGACAGAAGGTGTTTTCTCAAATATTTGTATGCTGTATTGTATTGGGCACACATCTGTGAACACTGTTTGCAAGTTGAGTATCTTTGATGAACAAAGTAAGAGTTATGTCTTTTGAGTAGTGTTTTATAAAAGGCTGATAAACATGAAGTTTGAATTAACATATCAGTACTTTTTTTGGTCATATTTAATACAGATGAGACTTTAAAATGTATGTTACTTTCCTTAAATGTTTTGGATTGCTTTGATCAAAAAGAATCTCATATACTACACCATGAAGAAGATGGTTGTACTTGCTTTTGAAGATTTCCTTTTCTTTAATTTGCCTTTGGTAATTGGTTTTAAATTTTTTAAGATAACTAAGCAAACTTCTAAGATATGAAAATGGAAGATTTTTTTTTAAACAACAGGCAAATATTTGATTAGTCAAACAGTTCCTAAAGTAATATCCATTTAAATTTGCTAGAATATTGATATACTTTTAACATCCTTTTTTAGGGGAGCACAGTATCTGTTGGACTTTAGTATGTCAGTACCAAACACTCATCATGCTCCTTAAATTTACCAAATCAGAAGAAGATGTGTAAATAGAATTTATGGTGTGAAGCTTGACTTTTTTCTTCTGCAATGTAATCTGAAAGTACCTTTTAATCAAAGTAGTGTCTGTTTTTTCAAGAGAAAATACCAGTTACTTGTTTCTGATGCCAATTACATATTTAAAGCAGAAGTTGAAAAATGGCTAAAAGCGTGGAGAAATCCAGTTACCTCTTTTTACTGCTTTTGTGATAACTGAGGCACTTTTTTGAGAAAGTCCAAAGAAGATGAAAAAGCTCAGGTATGTTAAAGATGTGCCTTCTTCACTCATGCTGCCCAGGCCACTGACTACAGCTGTGCAGGACAGCAGTGGGGAACAGGACATGAGCACCAGGATTGTAGCTCGCACTAAACTGCTTGACTAAAATCTTAAAAGTAAGTGTGTAAGCAGTTCTCCATAGCTGAGCTGCTCATACCAATCTTCTCTCAAAGTGTTAGTGATTATCAGTGTCCACAAGGTTGCATCCCTTTAACTAGCTGAAACTATCTAGTGAAACATATGTGTATTTAAACTGCATCAATCCTTGCTTGCACTGATTTTGCTGAAGTCAGTCTTTACTCACAGGTTTCCTTCCTAGGCATTTGAAGTTGGTGTCAGATGTTTTAGTTGTGTAGGTGGAAAACATAATGAAAAAGCCAGGTATGGAAAAAATTCTTCCTAGAGGGCATATTAGTTCTGTAGTATACTAATGGTACAGCATCATCCAATGAGTCTGTAGCAGTGCACACACAAGTCTTTTGCAGCAGAGGTTTGTAGGTCTCACAAATCCCTGGGTGAACTCACGCTGGCTAGGTCACGGGCTGCGTAAGCACAGGGGACTTCTGCTTCTTGCAACAGAGACTCAGAGAGAAATAAAGTATCTTAGGACTATAAAATATATTAAGAATAGGGCTCTCATCTAGCTCTAGAAGACAGAAATACTAAATTTAACATAATTTTCACAGCTGCAGAGAAGGTTTGGTATTTGGCTGCCAGAAGCTGTGGGGCAGAAGAAACCATTATTTGTGTATTCATTTGTAGCAGTCTCTGTATATATTTGCAGTAAATTTCTGTACTGTTGGTTTTGCCTGGATGGTTGGTCTGATAAATTTTCATTGTCTAAAATTCATGTCAGCTGTCAGTGAAAATTTTTCAATACCTCTTAACTGCAAATTTTTTGATCGGTGTTTGATTGGGATCCTCCAATTGAAAATACCATTCTTTACTCAGAAAGATTTTTGGTCCTGGTCAAAAAATGTTCTGTTATAGGAGAATTTGAGAGCATAATAAAACTGGGTGTATGTAGGATACCCTTCATCTAACCTTTATGACATCCATTGTGTTGAATAATTTTATTTTGTGTGCATTTGTCCAATGCTTGTGTGAATAAACCTATTTTAAAAATTGGACTTGTCCTATGCTACATCAACCCAGAGATTTGATATATGTAAATTACCACCTATAAGAATATCTGTTTATGATTTCCCAGTAGAAAGAAATGAAGCAAGACACTTCCTCTAATTAAAGTAGCAATTTCTTCTTCACTATTAAATCTTATAACTGTGGTCTTGTGTTATGTCCTTTTTCCATCTAATTCCCTTTATTTTTAGTCTTATCAAACTCTTGGTTAGTTGAGAGGGTTTTTTAATTCATTACCTGTAACTTGTGTATTGTCATACACAGTGTTGTCTTATTGAAATGAGTTGAGTTTTTCCTTAAGCTGGACCAAGAAACACTGATTAGAGGTTGCAGCATTCCCTAGATGCTCTGTTCAGTTTGCATTTGTTTGGATGCTTTTCTTGACATTCATGTTGGATTTTGAGTCAATTTGCTGGTGAAATTCTGCATTCTCAGATTCTACAAAAATAATTCTGTTAAATAGCAAGGCAGTATTAACCTTGGACACTGTCCTAGTTTTGGCTGGTTAAATTTTATGCCTAGTAGCTGGTAGAGTGCTGTGTTTTGGTTTCAGAATGAGAATAATGTTGATAACACACTGATGTTTTAGTTGTTGCTATTAGTGCTCACTCAAGGGAAGGACTTTTCAGTTTCCCATGCTCTGCCAGCCAGCAGGTGCACAAGGAGCTGGGAGGAAGCACAGCCAGGACAGCTGACCCAGACTGGCCAAAGGGATATTCCATACCCCATAGGGTGTTGTGCCCAGTAAATGAACTGGGGGGAGTTGGCCAGGAGGGACTGATCACTGCTCAGGGATGGAATTGGTCAGTGGGTGGAGAGAAATTGTGTTGTGCAGCACATGTTTCTATTGGGCATTACCTCTCTCTTATTATCTTCCATTTCATTACTATTATTATTATTATAATATTTTGCTTTATTTCAGTTATGAAACTATTCTTTTCACCACCCATGGTTTTACCTTCTTCTGAGTCTCTTCCTCATCCTATTGCAGGGTGAGTGAGCAGCAGTGTGGTACTTAGTTGGTCTTTGTATGAAAAATGAAAATTGAGAAACCTATATGTTCTGTCCTGGGAGTTTGTCTGTAGGTGTGTGTTGTCTGATGCTGCATTTTTGACTGTTCCAGCATTTCAGGAAATGGTGTGCCAACATTTCTCTTCTGGCAGTGCACCACCATGCACTCATTAAAATGGAAATAGAGATAATTTCTGTGACTGTTGTGTTCTCAGCATGGCAGCTAACATGAAGGCCTGGGGGACCAAGATTAGCTGAGGATGGCTTGGAGAAAACAAGTAGCCAGACTGGAGGATTAGCAGCAGGAGAAAGCTGGCCTGCAGGAGAGCACCCTAAACCCTGCACGTGCACTTGTTTGAGCTGAAGTGGTGGCTGCTGCTCCTCTGCTGCTCCTCAGCTCTCTGCTAGAAGTTACTTCCCACTCAAGTCTGCTAGATTAGCCTTTTGTAAAATTATTTAACCCTCCTGCTCTCAGTAAAACAGCCTTTTATGAGCCCTAACTCAAATCAAGGAGTGATCAGCCAGGCAGGTAAGTCAATAAAGCTGGAGGGGATTGATGACAAGCAGTTCCCAATGGTCTGGGTGAAATAACCTCTCTGGCAGACACAGCAGGAACCAGCAGATATGTTGGAGGAATGATGGTCTAGTGTCCTACCACTGTTTAGTGGCAACTGACTCTTTGGCTGTAGATCTGTGTGAAAACTACATTATCAGTATTGGTGTTTGTTCAATGATGGAAAACTGGTTGAAACATCCAGACAATTTAACAGTATGGAAGAACAATGCAACAGCAAAAAGCATTTACTGTCTCCTTGAAAGGAAGAAAAAGGTAGGATAGGAGGATAAAGCATCTCTGAAAATAAGGAAGTGATAGAAGAAATTAATTTTCTTTCTAAAAAATACCAAAAATAACACAAATAAAATACCGAGTAGATGAGCCATGATCAGTTAACCTTTAGCATGATACTGATGCATTTCTTGAGTCTTGGGAAAGTAGTTTGGTTTTCTTCATCTGTGGACCACAAAATGATAATTAAGTCTATTCCTGCATAGTTCATTTTTGATCTTAACCCAAAGCCTGTAAAAATCAATAATAAATCTTTCTATTTTATAAGGGAAGTCTGTGTGTCAACTGTAGTGTCAAGGGAGAAGAAGCAGTTTTTCTGTATGCATTAAAACTGTATTGAAAATGAAGATGACATTAGGGAAAGACTAATAATTGAATTGCTAATTTGTATTTATCCAGTTTTACTAAGATCAGAGGAAAATTTTATAAACTCTTCCTTTCTGTTTTTTTTCCCCTAATTCTTTTTATTTTGTGATTTTCAGAAATCCTGCCAGAAACCCGTGGATAAATACATTGAGTATGATCCTGTTATCATCTTGATTAATGCTGTTTTATGCAAAGCACAAGCATACAGGCACATTCTTTTCAATACAAAGATAAATGTAAGTTGCTATGTCCCTACCTTGTAACTTTTTTTGTTAAAAATATGTTTACGCTTGGTAAGTCTGTTGTAACAGTTGTAAAACTTTAAAGACCATTGTCTCCTGCCCTTCCACAGACTTCAGCAAGCTGAACCAGTTATATCATGAATAGAACACATGGAATCTCAAACTCCCACGGTTTCTAAGATAGCTTCTCTCTTCACAGAAGTGATGCTGCAGTACCAACAAATATAAAGTCATCTTACATGTTAAAGAAAAGTAACTGCAAAGAACTGTTCATGTGGTTTTCTACACCCTCTAAACTGCCTATCACATTAATTAATGCTAAAAGGATGATGTGCAAAATTCCACTGTAAGAGAAAGACCTAATTGCAAATTCATTTCCAAATTAAATTTCTGTTGGAAACAATTCTTTTTGAAATGAGCAACAGGAATATAACATGCTAGATAACAATACTGTGCCAGTTAAACCTACTGTGCTAATTTCTCACAAGTTTCTCCCTGTGGAATTAACCATGCCCTCAAAGCCAGAGCAAAAGATGGTGGCTTTCACTTGGAGTGTGGTTGATGCAGAATTACGTAGTTGGGCTGGCCAGGCTGGTGTGTAGAGGTGCAGTTTTAAGTATTGCATATTTTTACTGTAAGGACTGATTTCCCAGGAGAGGGAAGCTAATCTAGAGCAAAATCTCTAAGCATGTGCTGTGTTCATGTTGGTACCTCTTAGGCATTCCAGTTTAAGCAGTGTAGATAAATACACTTGCTTCATCTTTCAAGCATAAATCTATCTAAATATTTTAAATTCATTTGTTGCTTCTGGAGACTGGTATTGATGTTTCCTGTGAGGAAAAGTTTCTGGAAGGACTGTCTGTGAAAAGTTCATCTATTCAAATAAATTGAATTGAATTTTAAACTGGCAAAGCCTCTGCATGTATGTGCAGTTGGCATAGCTTGCTTCCAATGGGAAAAGTAGAATCCATGCACAGGAATTGTTATGGCTTGTTTAAATCTGTATAAAACCAGAAATCACCTCATGTATGCTCTGGCTTATAGACTACATAATGTGGAAACATGCTAACTGTTAGCCCTCACAACACAATTTTTGACATCACTTCAGAAGATATTTTAAATTGTTTTGTTTGGTTATATTGCTCCCTTTATTTTTGGTGCCTCACCCTTATATGATCTAAGAAATATTTTAGTGTAACTACACTACCAGTTTCTTCTAATGGAGATTGTCCCAGGGAAAAAGAGAAACAAGGGTACTTAAACCAGTTTGTTGAATGGAGTAGTTTCCCTTAAACTGAAATTTTAGATAGTATAATTCTATGCTAGCAATGGCACAATTTTGGTTTTTCATTCCTATCTGAATAGCCTTCCCAATTTTAAATAGTATGGATCAGGCCTTAACCAGTTATATACCTTCTTCTGTACAGAGCTGTTCATGCAGTTTTGTGCATGTTGTAATTTAACTACCACATTAACAGATGTTAAAAGGATCATGTGCTAAACTAGTGGCTCAACAGAAGTAATTTTGCTTATATTCTAAAGAAAAATAGTACACCTACAGAGTTTGTGTAGAGGTGTTGAAATGTATTTTAAATACTGATTTCTTACTAATGCTTTAATTTATGCTGATTTAATACTACTCCTTTTATTATTCTTTCATTTACCAGATTCATGGGAAGCTCTGTGTATTTTGTTTGCTCTGTGAAGCTTATATCAGGTGGTTGCAACTACAGGATTCAACCCAAAATACAGATCCTGATGACTTAATCAGATACGCCAAAGAATGGGATTTTTATAGAATGTTTGGCATAGCTTCTTTAGGTAAGATTGGTGATATGTATTATATGCTCTTTAAGCACTGCAGAACTTCAAGCCCATACTGTAAAAATTGATACAGAATGGATGTGATGTCCAGCCCAGTGTGGTTACACAATTACACACATACTCTCTAATTTGCCTGCATTTAATGTAAATTCTTATTTTGATCCTGATTACAGTTCAGACTGATATGGTCATCATTAGATATGAAGAGACTGAAAAATGGCAATATTCAGAAATCTTTGCCTGATATCTCTTGACATAATTTGAAGATCAGTGTAGAGCTCAGCCTTATTCCATGTTTCATGTTGACTTCGAGGTTTATTATTCATTAAGGTGATACAACCTTACTAAAGTAAACAATTTGGAAAAGCTGTATCTGTTTGGGATTTTTTTTAAACAAGTACACTAAAATACAGACCAGTGTCATCAACAATAAAGAGTAAATACTTCTGTGCTCTAAGACTGCACTTGAAGGCAGGGGAATGGTTTTGTTCTACGCTGGTTAAAACATTTTTTCTCATACTTTTTCAGATGATAGTGTTTAAATCAAACTTGCACACTAAAACTAATATTTTTCTTACACATTCAAAGCTTAATTTAATCCTTTATTGTCTAATGTTGTTTTAAGTAGGTTTTTATAATATGTCAGTAAAAATATTGAACTGATTTTTCAGTAGTGACTCATCTATTACAATTTTTGTGGGAGTTTCTTTGACATCTTCCTTAATGCCAGCATATCACCGGGCTGGTGTCATAAGAAGTCTGGTAGCTCAATGGTATTTTCACCTTGGTGTTCTTTATCCTGCTGGGTCATTGCTGGCGACCTTTTGCAAAGAAGACAAGGATTGACTTTGTTTTACAGCCTTACAGACAGTTGAAAAAAAACCCTCTCGTTGCTAAAAAGTGAAAGTGAAGAGGTTCTTATGCTTAACTTCCTGTGCTATATGGAGTCAGAAATCACAAATGTGATAGTGCTACAGATGGAATCCTGTGACAGAGTTATTCTGAATGTCATGATACTGAATTGGTTTAATAATATTTGGCTATTAAAATGAACACAGGTGATAGAGAACATTTGTATTTGCCTGTGGCTTTTAAAAAGTGACTCCATTGCATTTGGGACATGTCATTTTACTGAAATTCATTCAGAACTGGACTTGATTTTTGGCATTTCATTCTCTCTTCCCAATGCCTCTTATTTCCTTTTAGAACAAACTTCATTTTTCATTGGCATTTTTATTACCTTGTGGTGGATGACACCTGAGATGCTGAAAAGAAAGTCTGACTTCATTTTACTTCTCAAAGCACTGCTGTTGTCCACCTATGGAAAGCTCCTGCTAATTCCAGCTGTTATTTGGGAGCACGACTACACGCCTTTGTGCCTTGTGTTTATAAAAGTGTTTGTCTTGATATCAAACTCTCAGGCAATTAGAGGTACATTTTTGCATTTTTTATTACTGCACTATGTGTATAGAATATGTGTGAGAGACTGCTGATGTTACAGAAGTCATTATTACTGTTATCTCTTTAATCTATATCAGATACGTGACTGAAATAGCTCTAGTTTAAAACTGTGTTCTTTAAACTTTAATGGAAAGTGATTGAAACAAAAAAAATTTTTAAAAGGAAGGAAAGAAGTACCTCTTATCTCACCATCATGTCTTTGTATATACGGTATTATATCCACCAGATCCATCTGTTACAATTTGAGACAACTCTTGGGTCATGGAAACATAAAATAGAATTATTTTGAGTTTCTGAAAAATGAAAATTTCATATTAATTTTATTCATGTCTTTGTAATGCAGACTTTTAACAAATTTGTGTGATTTCTAATACACACAAATTAATATGAATTCTCACATGATTTCTGTGCTCTTCTTAAACAGTACATGATAAATTTGTTCTGGATTTTTTTGCAGTTACATTGAACTTGAACCGAATACTCCCTTGGTTTGCCATCTTCTTTGGATTAATTTTGGAAAATGGTGTGGTCTGCTTGTTCCAGAAAATGGGATGGGATGTTTGAAATGTCAGCCCAGTGAAGAAATACCAACAACATGATGATAATTTTCTAAGAATGATCTCTGCCAGCAGGCTCCAAAAACACTGTTTTCATAGGGATAGAGAAGGTGATAGATAAAAAACCATTAGAAGTTTGGCTATTTACTGTGCTGAGCCATAAAACTTCAGCCTTAGGTTGTTTACTTTCCCATTAAAAATATGAATGTCTCACTATCCTAACAGTTTTATAAATCTGGCTGCATAGCTGTGGCTGTAAGAAGAAAGGTACATTAAAAAAACCCAGCCCTGCTACCAATCAGTGCATTTTGGCAGAGAGAGGAGGATGAATTGTTCCCTTAAGAGGAAGAGAGTCAGTGGAAAAATGTAAAAGCCAAAATTTGTATTTCCGCAAAACCAGGTTTTCAAAGAGAAAAGTGAACATTTTATTAGAGAAAAGGCAAGAATTCCAGAGTGAAACTACAGTGAGAAAGCCAAGCTGCATTCTCTGGAATGTTTGTGTAACAATTCAAAAAAATAAAATATCTAGTCCTAATCTCTAGGAATTATAGGTTAAAACTGGCTTGAAATTTTGTGTGATCTCATAAATGCTGCTTTGTTCTGAAAGCTGATGAGAGAGTGAAAGGACTGATCCCCACCATGGAGGGTTGTTTGGGATACCACTTCTGCATTTAATTCACATCCCCCACACCCAGTCCTCATCTGGCTGTACATTTAGTGGAAGCAAAAATTGAAACATGAGGCCATTCAGCAATACAGTAGTACCTTTAAAATAAACAAACAAACAAACAAACAAAAATGTTTAGGCCTAAATTAATGAAGACACATTTATAGAACTTCTGCACCTTTTTCCTCAGCAGGCAAAAGGAGAGCTAAGTGGCCCACAAAGGAACTGACAGAATCAGTTTCCACAAGACCGTAAAAAGGACACAAACCCACTTTTGTGCAGGCCAGTTTCCATTCATTCCATCCAATATTTAACTCTCCTACTTGAGTTCTGGAAGGCTGTACTATCCATTCTTTGTTTTCCTCAGATGCTGTCTCATGTCTATGTTTTCCAGGATAAATCAAAAAACATTTTGCAACATCTTAAAGTTAATTCCCAACAGGTTTAGAGTAAGTCTAGATTACAACCACAGAAGGCATCAAACGTGTTTGTCCGATGGAATTGCCCATGCTATGCAAGTTACTTGATCAGAAAAGCAAGTGGTTGTCGAGTCTCTTTTATTAAATCAAAGGCTGACAGCGCTTTTGTTGTTTGTGTTACTCTTTGCAACTTCCTGAGCATGTCAGAGAAAGCAAAAAAACCCCAAATTGCAACATTTTAAAGTATGTGAGACTCTTGATTTGATTGGTAGTGAATTAATTTCCCCAAGTTGAGTCTCTTTTGTCCATGACAGTAACTGGTGACTAAACTCTCCCCATCCTTAACCCATAAGCCTTTCCTTTTACCTTTTATTTACTCTCCAGTGCCTAGCAGGAGTGACAGAGCAGCTTTGGTGAGCATCTGACATCCAGACTGGGTCAATCCACCACAACTCTGGATGTCTCTCAGAAAAATGTGCATGATTTCTAATGCCAATTTTTATTTTCTAACAATGTAACAACAGTGCTTTGGTTTATTCTTCCTAGGTTATAGAACTTTTTAATATATATTCATCATATGTGTCATGGTTATCTATACCTCCCACCAAAGGGGATTTTTGATTTTTTTTCTGGCACTGGTTTCAGTCTGGAGGCTGAGTGGAGCCCATTTAAGTGTACCTAGTGCAAGTTATTATATGTAAACATGATGTTGTCAGCTGCAAAATTGTAAATACAACGTATATAAATTTTATTTGAGGACAGTCTTCTTAAATTAAACTTTATTTTGAATTTTTAAAAACTGATTTCAGGTATTTTCTGAGGTTGTTTTTTCAGAACACCTAGAATGGACAGAAACACATTCTGAAAGAAGCAGTGTTTACCTATTGTGTCACATACACTGATAATGTATCAGTTATGCACTCTGTAATGCTGCCAGGAGCCACCACTGCCCTTACACAACTTTGAAGCAAGAGAAGACAATTAAAAGCTTCAGAGCTGTGGAACAAAAACAGGAGTGGTATAGGTTCTCAGTCTTCAGAGGCATCATTAGTAATGTAGGGCATTCAGCATTGTTTGGTGTTGAAGTTACTCACTTACTGAAACTGACATGACAAATACACTAATATTTCATAAATCTAGGGGGAGCTTAAGGACACCCAGTGGGGATGGGGGGGCCAGATGAGTGCATTTTTTATGCTTTTGAAAGCATATGGTGCTTCAGAGAGAACCAAGACTATTTTAAGGTTCTGCTTGTTTAAAACCACCACATCTCTCTTGCTTTTACTCTTTTTTGTATTTTGAACTCATCTTTTTTCCATAAACTTTTTGTAATGAAACAGTTACCTGTGCTGGAAGATGGATGGCAAATAGCCCTTTCTATGTGTCATAATTTGTTTCATTAATTTACAGGAGAGGATTTATTTGAGTTAAAAATACAGCAGCCTGGAAGTGAACCTATAGAAACTCTTTGAGTTTTGCTTGGAATCAGAAGGGGTATTTGTGGCCTATGGTGCAAATTCAGAACTGTGTTGCATGAAATGCACAGAAGAACCAGGGGCATTACTGAGACTTGGATTGAGCAGTGGCTCAGTGATTGTGCAGAGGGAGCTGGGAATTCTGTGGGTCCATAGGCCATGTAGCAAGTATTTAGAAATTAGCCTATGCAAAATTGGAAAATTACAGTAAAAGCTAAGGAGGGTTGTTCAAAAAGAAGGTTGGAGTCTGGCAGACTTCTACAAAATTAAGATGGCAATGAAAACTAAGGAGATAGCATCTCAAGAAAAATATGTAAGAAAATATGCAGATTAGATGTTTATGAGTGTATCATTAAGCAAATATAAAAAAAAATCCTACTAAGTTTACAAATGATGAACATGAATGGAGAGTAGTATTTATTGCAGACATTTTTGCAATAGTCTAAGTCACAACAAGACATAACAAAAGATATCTTCCAAGCAGTAAAGTCTATGGGTTTCCCTAGAAAATATAGCAGTAACCTCATTTCTTCAATGGTTTGCACTACTACAGCCTTGATAAGGCACTTATCACTTGATAAGGCACTACAGCACTTTTATAAGGCAGAATTAGCAATCGTACAGCGATAGAATTAGTCACTGAATAGGAAGAGCAGTGCAACAGCAGAGCTTCTCCCTTCATCCTGCATTACTGTGTGCTGCATTAGGCTTTGCTGCTGCAAGGGCTACCAGCCTTGTGACCTCCTGCCCATACAGACAAGGGAGCCCTTTCTTCCACACAAGTCCTATCTCAGAGGCATATAAGCTGCCATTTGTTACCCCAGTCTTCACCAAACTGAAAGTAAAGCAGGACATCTGTACTGGAAAACTATTAGCTGATTCCTCATAGAACAAGCAGGTCCTTGTTCCTCAGGGGCTCGCCTGCTTTTGCATTCCTTGAGCCCTCCCCAGCTGAGTGGCAATGCAGTGCTTAACACCAATCTGGAGTTGAGAAGGAAACCACTGCTGATTTCAAAACTGGAAGGAACACACAGACACCCTTACATATGTGTTCTTTGATTAATTTTTGGTTTTTTTAAATCACAAATCCGAGCTTTTAAAAATGAACATCCGTCTTCAGTTTGGAGAAATCTGAGAATGAAATTAGTGATGAAAAACAGGTCACAAAATATTTGTTTTGGTGACTTGATATCAAGGTGAATTCAAGATAGAACCATGAAAGCTATAAAATACAAATTATTTCAGGATGACATCTCTTAAAAACCTAAATAGTCCCACAAACTGGGATTATTCTGAGTCTTGTCGAGCTCTGCAAAAATTCATGTGGCAAGAGAGAGAATGAATGCATTCCTCCACTGCTAAAATCAATAGGATTTTTGATTATGAATTAATTTGAAACTCAAGTTTCTGCAGTTAAAATTTGCAGGAAGCTGTATATAACAAGATTCCTATTTTCTCTCCTGCCTCTTAGCTGTTCTGACCTTCTTAGCCTTTCCAGTAATGCTTACTGTATTACTGAGGTGGCAAGAAAGAAGATATGAACATAAGGAGCTTCATAAAGCATTCTCCTAAACATGATCTGCTGTCCTAAATTTGTAAAGCTTTTTTTGAGCTCTATGTAGACAAATGACAGGTCTGCAAAGCAACTAGTGAATACTGCTAATGATGTTTTAATTGCTATTCATTAGAATAATAGCTATTGTTTGGGTTTTTTCCCCTGGGTAAAAATGTGGTTTAAATTCCTTTACATAGAAGCTTAAGAGTGTGAATTTAAGAGATTTTACATTTGCTGGCTGCTGCTGAAATAAATCCAGATGATCCCTTTCATTTCTTACAACCTCTGACCGTAATTCTGAGGACATTTTTTAGGCAAAAGGACTGTTTTGCTGCACAGAAGTGCGTGCCATGGCTCTTTGAGGACAGGAGAGGGGACCTGAATTAAGACCTGAATCCTAATCCTGGCTCTAAGACCGACCAGTGCTGTGACCTTGAGCAAGCCATATATGTGGCTCCATGAAATGATTGTATCTCCACCATCACAGGATTTCGGGGAGGATTAATTTGTTCATGTCTGCTTAGAAAGATGAAAAGCATTAAGTCCTTTCAGCTGCAGGTTGTTAGGAGTCAGTCAACACCGTGAATGTCAGATATTAAACAGACATGCCAGGAGCCAGAGAATGTGAATATTAAAGGTGACATGTTTAAAGTCTTTGTTATGCTAAGGGAGCTTTAATTCGGACCCTGGCTAGCATGCAGTTCTGGAATGTACACATCTGAAGACTTTTAGGGGTATATACAGCAAATCATAATCCCTTATTATGATTTTGAAGTTATTGCAGCTGTTCTATGCCAAAATAAATCTGAAATTAGTTTAAAAACTTGGATTGAAGGGAACTGGCACATTAGCTGACCTTACTTTCAGCTATCTAAAAGAAAAAATAAGGTACTTTATTTGACAGGTTGAGACTTCGAGGTAGAAAGCACTGGTACATTTTGCAGAAAAATATTTCTTAAAAAATACAAATAATACTACAAACCATTGGTATCTTTTCAGTGCACAAATTCAATACCATCACACAGATTTAAACAAGAAAACAAGACCTCAACAACATAGAAGCACTTCTATTCACCTTGCACTCCTTCCTCAGAACTGCTTATTCACTCTGTAAGCATCTGTGGGTGTTACCTTTATAGTGACTCCCTGCCAGGCAAGCTGCAGCCCATCTGATGCTGTCATACACACATCACTCCTTAACTTTGATCCTTTCTTTGGTCTCTCACTTCCAGAACAAAGCTTCGGTTCTAACCATCAAAGCCACATATGTATCATGTCTTGGCTAGAGTAGAGATAGTCTCTCTCAGTAGGGCTACAGTGTTCTTTTGATCACTGAAAATCAAAAGCCAACACAGAAGTGTAGTAATAAATAGGAAGAAAACGTTTCCCATTGAGAACATCCGCTGGATGATAACATGCCACATACCAGCACCAGAAAAAATGTCTTGGATTTTGCAGGATAGGGACCAAAAGTGAACGTATCACATTGAGCATACACCTTATAAATTTGTCCAAAGCGGGAATCTCTTTCCCTCTAAGGACATTTATCCTACTTAGTGTGAAAATGGCAGATGGGTTGCACAGCAAGGAAAGCACAATCTATCTCTTACTCATTTTGTCCCAGGAGAGAGCAAAATGGAAATAAAACACTGATGATTCATGAAGAATTTTTTCAGGAATGGTGGACATTATTTGAACCCTTTTCTTTAGGGAAGCAAATTAATTTTGCTGTGGATGAACACAATGGCAGGTATTCATTTCTTTACACAACCACATGACAAGACTTTGTTTATACCAAAGCTCTCATAGCTTCAAATGTATTTTGCACTTCTTTAAGTGAATTTTTCCATAAAATAGTTTTCTGCTCAACTGAATTGTGTAATTTGTGTAAATGATGTGTGTGTGTGTGTGTGTGTGTGTGTGTGTAGATGGAAGGAGAGGGAAGGTCAGGCCTGTTCCTACAGCCTGTGCATTTTCTGCCTTATCTATGTATGAAATGGTGCAGCTTCTGTCTGTTTAAAGGTCCTACATTGAAAGAAAAGGCCACCAGCAAGAAAGGCACCTTCCTCCCACAATAGTTTGGGTATTGTGCAACAGAACAGATTGTATCAGTTTAAAAAAAAAGTCATGTCCCTGACAAAACAGTATCAGAAGCTCGTAGAGAGATCACGTCTCCCTTCTCTCATTGTTACTCAGCCACTTTTATGTAACAAAATGCCAGCATGGTGATTCTAATCTAATTCAGCTGCACAAGCACTTTGATTGAAAGTTCTGAGAGGTGTTTTTAATCCCCTCCAACACAGCCTAATAGAGGATGGCAAAACAGGAAGCCCTCGTGGCCAGATCCTTCCTCCCTATAATGGCAGGGTGGAAGGTGCCATCTGTCACTTCATGCCATTATATTGGAAAGTGCTGTCTCCTCTGAACTCCTTGCAGCAGCTGCTCCTGAAGGCTCAGCTCTTTGTCCTGAGCAGGCAGCTGCCTCTGCCACCCCCTTGGGAACAGTTTTGTTTTCACAGAATCAGACAGGGCTAGAAGTGATCTCAGAGGTCATCTGGTCCTTCCGCCAGCCGCTGGGATGGACAGGCACTCCTGACAGATGTTCTCCCTGGCAGGCAGAGATTCTGGCTCTCAGAGACCAAACCTAAGCTGCCTTTCCTAAATTAGGAGACCTGTCAGCTCCTACTGCGTGTCGTGGCAGTTTGATGCCCAGTTGTTTTTCAACTACGACCATTTATTCAAGCAATATGATTTTGTGAAAACACAGGATTAAACTTGAGGAATCCATTGTGAAGATGGTGGCTTGGTCTTTTAGAAAGTTTCTGTCCTGCAATTTTATTCTCCAGGTTGCATGCTTCCTATTCCGTTACCCCCTGCTTAGCCTTGCTAAACCAATGACACGAAAATCCATCAAATTCCTTGGCTGCAGGACCACAAAGCATTAAAGATTTAATTTGAAATGAACAAGGCAGCCTGCACCTCTTTGGATCTACTACAGACTTTTTGTAAGGACATGGGCACTGAGTAACACGCTATTAAACTGAAACAAAAGTACAATCAGTGCCTACTAATGAAAGTAATTCAGAGAATGAGAGAATGGGCATGGTGCATCAATATCGCTGTTCTTGGAGAATAAATGCATCCATACAAACTCCCTCCTAATTTGCAAAAGAAATTGTAGTGTAAATTTTCATTAGTGGGCACATATTTTAGCAGATGCTTATACAAATGAATGTCCAGATATGCTTGGCTTCTCTAACGCTGATTGATGTATTCTGCCTGTACACACCTGCATTCGAAAGCATAGAAAAGAGTATTATTCTCTATGAGAAGAAGGAACATTGAAAGCCTCAAACAGCCCTGCATTTGCAACAGAAACAGAAAGGACTTTTTGAATGACTGGCTAGTGATAAGTGAAAAAAGTCCTATTGTGTAACTACACAAAGCACTGGAGACAAGACAAACCTATTTACATATGCGAACTCAGACCTCCCTCTAAAAAAGGACATGAGAGAGGATAAAAGATATGAGAAAAAAACCAGAATCCCTTCTTCCCCGCAGAGATTACTGCAAATTTCTATTTCTCTCATTTATCCTTAAGAGTTAATCCAGTATGCAAGCAACTGCAATTATGGTCTCCAAAAATACACTAGAACTCTGTTCATAAATGTCTTTCCTCTTCTGAAAATGCACACAAATTATACATTGAAGAAGTGCTATATATTCCATTCTCTCTACAGGTTATATGTATGATGCAAGGTATTTAAGGCAATGCTTCTCCAATTTGAGCATCATGACTAAGTATTAGTCAGAAAGAGCTAGGTTATTTTAAAGATTGTGTATGATTTGTACGTACACATTTGTAACAGAAGAAAAAGGAATAGCGAGACCCTTGGAAAGAATATAGACGTGCTGTATTCATACAGGACAAAAACCAAATGGTAACAGCTTCAATATTCTAATGCTATGAGAAATTAATTTTCTCTCTGATTTGATATACTATTTTTTTCAGCTGATTCTGATAAAATGTCCTTCCCCTATACCAAACTATTTTAATATTTCAGTTGTTTACCTTTAGTGCAACATAGCATATAAGAAGTAATTTTATTCCACAATACAAACAGCCTTTGATGCTGTTTAGGAGTAATGGAACAGGTTAAAATGTGGTCCTGTTTAAGCTTGTACTTTACCTGTTCAAAACTTTGCTTGTTAGCTCACCTCTGCACGCAATGTTTGAATTTTCCAATATCCATGAGGCCTTTCAGCACAAATAATTAGTGCTTTGTTAAAATCAAGATTCAGGTAACCAAAGATACTGTAAAAAACAACTGAGGAACAAATACTGAGAAAAAAACATTAATACTGAGGAAAAAACCCAACAAAATGTACTGTCCCTGTCATCCAGGTGCTTTCATAACTGAAGCAACGACCTTATTACACTGCCTGCTTGTAAATGATTTAAAAGGTTCTGCTGTTTGACGAGTCAGAAGAGTTTAAGCAAGAGCTGGTAGGGCTCAGACACGCAACTTTATTGTTTGTGACAGTGCCTGGTATCCTGAGCCAAAAGGAGCTCACAAACTCTTACTCATGTGTCTAGCCAGATAATCACAGGGACGTTTCTGACCTGTGGAAGAAATGCTTGTGATTTCTGAAAGTGAGTAGTTAGCACTGCAAGGAGGATTGAACTGCTAACATGAATTTAAGGCAGTGGTTTGACATAGAACTGAACTCTCCATGCACTAACAATTCCAAACAATCTGCTTCAACCACTAAATTCTAACAATCCATTATTTGCATGGGATTTCTCCTCTCATATTAAACTGAGGAATTCTGAAAGATTACATTCTCTTGAAGACATTATCTTAATAAAGTCTTAGCATAAGTGCATTTAAAATCTGTGGCAAAAGTTCAGAGAAGAGCCCAAATAGTCACAAGTCTGTATTTCAGTAGCAAATGGCTTTGTCTTTTTAACTTGCATACCAACCTTATCTGAAAAATGTAAATTCTACTGCTAAAAGCACATTCCTCTGAAATGAGATGTGGGCTTCATTACTTAGGGCTGGTTGTTTCCACATTCATTTAATTAAGTTTTGTGACTAGAACAGATGAAAGAGAGTGGGCCAAAAACCTAAGGAAAAGAGACTTTGCAGTGAATATTCATCCCCTCCGAAGTTCCTCTGTCATTTAAAACCAAATAGCCAAACTCACTGCTGAGTGAGTCATTTCAGTGAGAACCCCTTGCTAATCCTCTTCATTCCTTACAAGATGCAATTGCCCCACAAACTGCAGGTGACACATCCAGCCTCACCTACGCTTTAATCCCTAGAGCACATCTGGGAGCCACCTCTGCTCTTCCAGACCACCTCAGCTCAGAAGAGTGTGTCCCTGTGCACAGATCCCCCAGGCTCTTTCAGCCATGGCAGAACCTAGTCCTCACAGCAGATCCTGGGTGTTTGTAAAGCTACCTGCAGAGTTAGAGTGGCCAGGATCACTGAATAAGCAGTTCAGAGGCTTTACCACATAGGGAGCTTGGAAAATCACAGAAAATGTTAAAATCAATAGAAGATGACTTTGCAAATACGAGAGATCTTTTAACTACTTTGCTAAGAAAACGAAGAAGTTATTTCCTTAGGTCATGAAGCATTGTCCAAAGTTAAATGTAGTAACTTCAAATAAACCAAAGATAATGGATGGAAAAATGTACTTCTGAGCAGTTGTTTTCTGAGAAAATGCATGTAGTATACGAGAAGGAATATGAACCTCAAACTGCTGTGATAATGTACCCTGTACAGGCAGGCATCACAAAAACAGAGTACATTCTTTCACAGTGGCTGAAGGTCACAGAGCTGTACACTGGAGAAAAGACCTGTTGTTAGGGTTCCCTTTGGCACATACCTGATTAATCCTTCTATTTCACATTCCTCCCCAGCAGCCAGCTGAACAGCAGATTGGGGGAATTAGTTTCCTTTGCCCTCAGAGCAATCTAATTCCTCAAGGAAAATGGATGGCTTTAGCTAGGCAGCTAAATAAAGTCAAAGAAAACATGTTCTTTTCAGTTAAGCAGTTGTGTACCTGCAACAAATGACTGTCACTTTAAAAATACATGACAAGCAGCATAACCCCAGTCTCTAAAACAGGTCAAAAAAGGCCATGAAAAATCCCCCAAGGTGTCAGCAGCAGAACTAATCAAACATGGGATTTTAAAGAACTCACATCCCAGGACCTCAGCATCTCTTCCAAACTGTGCCAAGCTCCCACCTCCAGAAACTAACATTCCTCCCCACTGCTCTTCCCTTCCAGCATCCCACCAAGTCCTGAAGGCAGCACCTGGGGCTTTTCCACAGCCCCTTGATGTACCTGCAGTTTTCATCCTCACTCTCTAGAAGATGTGCTGATACCTCCCTCCCACATGTCCCACTGGCACCCAGCACTGCAGTGCCCTGGGCTACTGCAGAGCTGACAGCAGCTGTGTGACCACCCAGCTTCTGCCTTCTGGCAGCTGGGTGGCCAAACAGAAGCCAAAAGGGGACTTATACCTGTGATCCTGTCCAAGGAAGGAGCAGTTAAATCTCTCTCCTCCTTCAGCGCCAAATTCTTACAAGGTTTCTAAGAACAGAGCAAATTTCCAACTTGTGTCCTATCAGATCTAGTTTACAGCAAGCAGACTGACAGAAAATGCCTGGACAGATTTCCTGCATACACTTTGCTTCCTTAGGATGAAGGCTAAATGTGACACAAAATCTTAGGCTTGTAAATAAGTACTAAGTGGATCAATTATAAACACTGTGAGGGCTTTGCTGCTCTCTTCATTGCATTTAAAATTTGCCAACTGTCTTATTTACAAGAAATTGTGAACATAATTTTAAAAAATCAACTTATTTTAGAAGCCACATAAAATGATTTGGTTACCTATGATTAGGAACTAAATTAATTACAAATACTATAAAAATTTTTGCCTAAGTCTTCTCCTAGTCTTCTAATTTCGCAACTACACCAAATATTGTACTAAAGTCTCAACTTTAGCAAGCATCTAAACTATGCATAAACTGAGTGCAATTTTGCCCCACCTTTATTGGAAAACTTTTTCTTTGACACAACATTCATGCTTTTTACTAATTGTTCTAATGATTGCCTACTGCATTTCAGTGGATTAAAGCAGTACCTTTTAGTAATACATTTGTAGTGTGTATTTGAATACCTCCTGTATATTAGTATGCAGCTGTTCCACAGTCTTGGAAATAACGAACAACAATTCTGATTTTAGGAAAACATCCCTGCTTTCAAGTCAATCCACCCTAAAGTCAATAGCACTGACAGTGACTTCACCAGGGGCTGAAGCTGAACCTAAATGCTCATCTGTTATATTAGCCATGGTATCAGTCACCCATTACTTTTTGGCACCCACTGTCTCTAAAGTGGAGCACTCCTTCCAGACTCTTCTCTTTTTGTAGACTAAGGAAATTTCCAGGGAACTAAACTGTAATGTAGTTATGACAGTATGACTCTGCAGTTGTCATAGCAATGGAATGAGAGTGATACACTGTTGAAGTAAAAATAAAACTTCAAGTACAGCTAGTGGAGAACTAACCATTATTTCTAACTGCTTTACCACATTAATAGGCCCTTTGGAGAAAGCCCAGTGAAGTTACTGAGGGTAGCTTGCCTTCTGAACTGCTGTACTCAGAGTTTTCCACCTCTGGGCAGCAGGAGCCTGACTGTTCTTGTTTCCTTGTAAACCTGTCTTTTCCTGCGCCTGCTCATTACTGCGTGTGCTATGTGGGACTGGAAAAGTTCCGCAGTGTTCACTGGGTAGAGAAGTTTCCAAGAGTTTCATTCATTATATCCTTAAAAGGTACCCTTAAAGACTTAGGATGAACTGGGGTTATGGAGTCAAAATAGGAAAGCTGTGTTGGATGTGGTTTGGACCAGGGGTAGGAAGCTTTTGTGGTAACGTGACTCCGTTCCGTTGTGCGCACACCAAACTCAGACTTGAAGCTGCCTGTAGCAACTACTCAGTATTTAAGCTACACTTGCCTAGCAAGCACCTCTCTTTCAGAGCAGTTCCCCTGCTTCCTGCTGTTATAAAGGGGTAAAGAGATACAGCTCACAACTGCAACACCAGGCATAGAAATCAGCCTCTGAAACAACTGCTTATTGACTTAGGAACAGATTTCTTTTTAAAATCTTCATCTGGCTAGCCAGCCCTTATGGCATTGGAGTTTTCCTTAGGAATACAGACTACAACTTCTCTCCCACGCAAGATGGTGTTATTAAAAGGGACAGGGTGCTGAAAACTTAGCAAGTCCTTATAATCCATCCTGTTTTTCAGTCCAAATTTTGTGGAGTAATGCTATAGGACTTTTATTCTTCCCTTGGTACAGGGAATACCAGCCAAATGTTCCATGTTGCTCAAATCACGAGCATGATTAGAAACATAAATCATTTTGCTTTTCAGTTTATGTAAGAGAAAGTACTGTGAATTTTGATCAAGTCCATTCCCACCACCGAGACTATTAAGGAATGGCACTGTCTAAAGATCTGTAAAACAGAATCATTAGTTTTAGTAGTAGAAACAGGATTTTCTCCTGAATTAAAAACGAAGTAAAATCCAGTTAAGACAGAGAAGCAGGAAATTCCATTCCAAATAGAGGTAGGTGAAACCTTTTCCAGTGTAATTCAAAAATTGCTTTCTTCAGTCCAGGGTGATGACTAGCCCTAGTTTTCTTATGAGAGGGTTGGGAAGGGGGGTAGGGTTTGTATTCGCTGAAAAGGCAAATTAAAATACACACAACATTAAAAAGTTATGCTAAACATCATGCTTTTTATTTTTGGGGAAAGAGCAAGAAAATAGCAGTACTTCAACAAACTAGAAAAAGCCTCATGTAAATACTAAAAGCACAGCAAATTATACTAAAAGCTTATACATTCTTAAGTCAAAGCATAAAGTTGCATGTAAATATGTGTGTGTATATATATTTATACATGTATACACACATAGGCACACAACTTTTAAGTACAGATATAACTATCTGAATTATCTGTGTTTTCCTTACCATTCAGTTTAGTTTTGGGTGAGTGAAGCAATTAGACCAGAATTAACATTAAAAAAATATCCAACCACTGGCACAGACTAGATTAAGAACTTATACACATACACAATTACAGCACAGTCTTTACTCTTGTGGCCTTTAAATTCCACTAAAATAAGCCAGTTTTAGAGGGAATGCACCCTGGAAGTCTCTCAGCTTTTATCACTGAAACATCCTAGCCTTTGTTAAAAACTAACAGAGGAGCTACCCCAGAATGTGATCTCCAATTCTTCCTGCAAACTGCATGCATGCCAGACATGAACCATGCAAAAACCCTTTGAGGTTTAAGCCCTTAATTACTACCTTGTGTCAAGATTCAGGCACTGTGCTTTACAGCAATCTTCAGAATTAAATTTAAGAAACAAAAATTGCATTGGGAGTTGATTTTACTTAAATTAGAGACGGGTGAAAACTCAGATAGTTGGCAACTCTCAGCTGATTAAGCATTTCACACTATGAATTAATAAAAACTTAACCAAGTGCTTTAGTAAGTTCTGAAAACAAAAATAAGTTATATTTCAAAGAACAAGTTAGTATAAAAAGTTTTAACATATGCAAAGTATGTGCTCAAAATACTTATTTTGCATTTTTAAAAAGAGCTGGCATCTACCTTACAGCAACAAAGTTCACCCAGTATAAAATATTGCAATTTGTCCCATTGTGTCATATGAGAGGTTTCCTTATTCTTCATATGATCAAGAACACTTGCACAAGAGTTCATGTTATTCCAAGCCACATAGTGGCAGACAGACTATGTTTGAAAATGTGCTTTTACTATGCAGTGCAGTAAAAGCTAAGCAAACCATTTCAGAGCAGCGTTTAGCAGGTCGAAGAGCTACGTTGATGCAAGAAATCCAGAGAAGAGTATAAAAGTTAATGCCAAATGGCAGTACCAAGAAAGTGAATCAGATCAACAGAAAAAAAAAAAACCCTGCTGATAACATTCACTATCACACGTACAGCTTGTAAGCTAGGAATAAATTAGCTTAAGGAGAAAAAAAAAATTAACTGTGTAAACAATTCACCCAGTAAAAAACTGGATGCAGCCGGTAAGAGCAGAACTAGCTTAGTAGTGCTGAGGATGTGCGTACATCCAGATGCCTGTTCAAAATGCATTTATCAATGCCACTGACCCCCCCCCAAATCACCTAGAGTTATTTACACCACAGAGGCTTCCCTCCCCTCTTAGGAAGTTATTACAACTCAGGAAGTCGCTGCTGTCTTCTACGAATAAAATTCCAGTTATAAGCTACCAATGTTTGTAAGATGAAAACACCCACCTTCCAAATTAAATTGAAAACTCTTGTCAAGCATGTCTGAGGACTCTTCAAAAGTTAAAGTACAGCACTTTGCTCAAGTGGTATTTGCATGAGTAACTTGTACTGACAGCCTGTTAAAATAAGAGAGAATTTAACACAACTCAGGGTAGCTGGGTGTTCCTCCTCAGGAAGAGGGATCCATACAAATTCCAGTTGTTCCTGTTGAGGTGTGTTACAGGGAGAGAAGGACAAAACAACCTCAGTTTAGTCAGCCTCAAGGGGAATCTTCCTGCTTCTAGAAGTATTCCTCCTCTTCATCAAAATATCCGTTTTCCAGGGCGTACGAGCAGTCTGCGTTAGAGTCAGCTTGGCAGGCACCTTTGTATTCTTGAATGGATTCGTACAGGGAGTAGAGCTGACACAGCAATGACATATCCAGCTGCCGAAGGCCAACCTGCAGGGGGAACAATTCAAACAATCATTATTACAACTGTCTTTCTATGGCAGTATAATGGTATATATCTTTTGTTGCTAAACAGGAGGTTCAAGCTCCTTTCCACCTTGAACAGTTACGGTTATGAAATGTGGAAGCAAAATTCATTTTCTAAGGAGACAGATGCCCCACGGGATAAACTGGACAAAAGAACAAGGAACAATGTGATTCAATGGTATAGAACAAACGCAAAGTGTTCTTCAAAATGTTGTATTACAAGAGCATGCTTAACCTCCAACAAGCAGTTCACTGCTGTTGGAACCATGGCAGATAAATTCATGAAGTCTATATTCCTCATTAGGCAAGGGAGATATTTTTCCAGAAACACTGTGTGTCTTTCACACATCCTTCTCTCACACCATTGCAGGCGCTCTGCTTTTGTTTGAAACAGCCTGGAGTAAAAGTTTTAAATGGGACTCTGACTGATTTTCCCACTTCCCAGCTAAGTATTTCTACTCTCATTTTCTTTTCTATATTGATGTATATAGGCATCTGACAAAGCCAGGTATGTCTAGCACAATACAGCACACTACTTTCAGGCAGCAAAACTAAAGCAGAAGCGACACAAGGACAAATGTCATATCTTGCAAATCTTCAGTGTATTTTCATGTGCCACTCAAGCATAGGCTTGGTTATAATTAAGCACCTAATATTTTGGTCCTTAAGCTTCTCAAGTATTAGTTCCAGAGCAAATTAAAGATTTGAAGAACCATTATAAAAAGGCTGCATCTTTATGTCAGGCACAAAACCAGTATGTTGCACTGCAAACTGAAATAAAGCTACTCATTTAAATCAATTCAGTCTCCCTCTCTGGCAACAAAATGGAGAGATGACTTAACATTGTCACCTATCCAAGTCAGATCAAATTATAACTAGGTTTTGTCTTGCAGCAAATTTAAACCACTACCCAATTAGAGATTCTAGGGAAACAGCCATTTCAGCGTTATTTTTCAAGGAAGTGTTAAGCCAACAGACTGCTCCTAGTGAGCCTCAGTTTCATCAAATAAAAAGTTTTTGCCACAACTCATGTCAAGAGAAAATAAATAAATAAATAAATGTTGTTAGCAGCCTCTACTGCAACCTGAACACCAGGCTGTATTTTACTCAGAATGAGAACTCTTACTTCTCCCTATGCTTCTAAATTCTCAGGACAATACACTCAGCACACAAGAAAACCACAAGAAGCTAGCATAAAGATCTTACTTTGACATTGCTGAACTATCCTACCAGCAGCTCTTTCTGAAAGTGGGAAGGAAAAAAAAATCATACACCACAATGCCACTGAGAAAAACAGGATACAGCATCTTTCAAAAACAACACAAATTACTTGGTGATATCATGAAGCCAAAACATGAAGTCCTGCTCAGGCTAAATGTGAAGACTTTAGGACAAGACATGGAACACTGTGCTAGCTGCCAGGATATTACAGATAAGTCTTTCCACCACCTCAGATCTATGCTACTTTTCTCACTCATTATAACCTAAACTGCTCACCTCAGGGGAAAAAAAAAGATGCTATGAAGTTGGACTTAACACTATGACATACAAGCATGAGATCCACATGGCAGGCCAGCATGACAGCTAAATGTTTGACGGACAGGACTGCAGTCCAGGAATGTTCAAAAAGCAACCAGGAGTGAGTTGAGAAAAAAAGTCAACCCGGAGACCAGCAACCTTTGTCTCCCAAGGAAACTGGGAGCATTTTCACCAGCAGCTCTCCTGTTTCAGTTCCATAAAAGACTTCAGCACTTTCTGTGAAGTTCAACCCTACTGACTGCCAAGCACAAACTTCAAGGGAAGAATTGCTCAGCAGAATTAACATAACAGGTCTTTGAACCAAATGGTTATGTTTAATATCTTATTTTTCTGTTGCTGCCACTAATATCAAACAATCAAACAAGAAGTCTACTGAGAAAAATGTAGCCTCTTCAAAACTTCATACTTTCTAGTATGATCCGTCAGGTAAGAAAAGCCTGAAGAAATGTCCAACCCTGATAGCATTAGCACAGTGTTTAATGCCAGCCAAGCTGTCTTTGACTCTTGATAAGACAACCTGTAGTGCACAATTCCATGTGATAACTCTGTTCCTCACAATCACAGTTCTGAAATGATCTCTCCTTTCCTCCCTCCCTCTCCAAAGCACCCAAGTTCATCACTTTCTCAGCTTTAAAAACTTACATACACAGTACCTCGCTTGATCATGCAGAGAAAGATGCTCTGTGCATTTCTTCCTCACTCACTATGGAAAATTTAAAGCAAACTCATTACTCAATAAAAGTATCTTTGACTGTCTCAAGAAAGAGTGTTCAATATCAGTAATAAAGTGCTTTTATCTTCTCAATTAAAGGCAGCCTATTAGTACACAAGAGTCTCTAATTTGTACAGGCCACAAAAAAGTACATCTGGAACCAAGGAGCCTGTTGCTTGAAAGTCTTTGATGTGTTTAGAAGTATCTTTTTCTTCAGAAGTATTTTATCAAATTATCATCAAGGACAACAGAGTATTAAAGGAAAGTTTAAAGGGGAAGTCTAGTTATCAAATTACTTTGAGAAGTATCTCATTTGATTTCCCATTAGGAAAAGAATATATTAGACTTGCCTAATTAGTTGTCTTTGCTTTTTTGGATAGGCTTAAGACGACTAAGGCCATATGTCCTTGTTTCCTTTTACAGCATTGCAGAAGAAAGCCCCGGCAGTCAACAGACACCCATCCTTCCTGAGCTTTAACGCAAACTGGCAATTCTAATACACAGTTTTATTAATTATCTCTAACTGTTGAAACACTGGTGGCAGACTAACATTTCAGCACACTACACTGTCCTTCTAAATCCACAGAAGAACCTTTCAAAAGAGCTTTTTGTCCTCAAGCACATTTTTAGCCTGAGAAAAACAGTCCTGAACTGGGCAGATTTTCAGCAATATCATATTTCATATGCTTCACAGAGTTATCAGAGTTGGAAAACACCTCTGGAGATCATCCAGTCCAACCCTCCTGCCAAAGCAGGGTCACCTCGAGCAAGTGACACACAAACATGTCCAGGTGGGTTTTGAATGTCTCTAGACAGGCAGACTCCAGGAGTTCCCTGGGCAGCCTGTTCCAGCGGTCTGCCACGCGCAGTGTAAAGAAGTTCTTGATCATGTTGAGGTGGAACCCCTTGTGTTTCAGTTTACGGCCATTGCTCTTGATGCTGTTGCTGGGCACCACCACAAAGAGTCTGGCACCATCCTCCTGAGACTCACCTTTCAAATATTTATATATATTAATGAGATTCCCTCTCAGTCTTTCTTCTCTAGACTAAACAAGCCCACCACCAGCAGTCTCTCTTCATAAGAAAGATGCTCCAGACCCTTAATTATCTTTGTTGCCCTCCGCTAGACCCTCTCCAGCAGCTCCTTGTCTTTCTTGTACTGGTTCTCCAGAATCCTCAGCTTGCTAGGCTTAGGCTATTATTAGTCATTACAGCTGCAGCTTGCACCACCAAAGCACCAACACCCAATTAGTGTTTAATCAAAAGGTGCGCCAGGTCGCCCGGAAGAATTTCTCTATAATAACGCCGCGCTACAGGATCAAAACAGAGTCCAGGATCAAACCCCACGCCGAATCACAGCCACTCGGGCTGCACGAATCACTGCCGACACGGGGCTATTTTTTAAAGCCAGCCTTTCAGCGCGGGTGCCGGGTCCCGGTGGGTGCCGCAGGGCGCGGTAAGCGGCTCCCCATCCGCGCCCTCCCCCGCCGCCGGTACCCCAGCCGGGCCGGGTTATGCGGGCTGCACCGGCCCGGGCCGCCCGCGGCCACC
>VXAX01001069.1:210900-237429 GCA_013399835.1 Leptocoma aspasia | reverse complement strand
GGGGGGGGGGCGGGACTGGGGCAGCTGAGCGAGCAGCTGTGGCGCTTCATTTCCAGCTGGGCTTAATCCACCACACTTCACATCCCCACAGCCAAGTTTTGTACCAAAAGTGTTTTATCTCCAAGCATTGCAACTACACAAACCTAGGTCTATCTGCTTTGAGAGTCAAATTTCTCAGTCTGGGAGTTAGCTTGCTGTCTGTCTTCCAGCGTTATTGACAGAGAGCAATATTGCTCTGCTTTACAGAAATACCCAGGTGCTTTCCTGAGAAGGCTGTGGAGAGGGACCCATGCTCCAGGACGGGGGATGTGGCATGGGAATCCCCAAAACTGCCAGTGCGGCCACAGCAACACAACCTCAATGTGCCAGCTCGGATTTTGTGCCTTGTGTGTTTCCCCCCTTTCTCCTTGACATGTTTGCATCTCCGGAGTCTCTTGAAAAAAAAAAAAAATTAGGGCAGTTTTGGATTATTCAAAATCCAAACCAAGGTAGGGTATAAAATTGGAGTTCTGGGAATATGCTGCCATTGCAAGGCCAGATTGTTTAGAGGTGCATTCCTATTCCCATGACCCCTGCTTTGTTTGTGGGGTTTTCTCTTTAACCACCCAGATATGGTGGTTTTGAGTTAAGCCTCTACATACTTTCAGTTTTGTTCCCAGGCTCGCATGGCTTTTTCATGGTTTAAATGTCTTCAGACTCTGTGACAATTGTTTTCAAACTGCTTACAGTTGAGGAAGCTTTTGCCAATCTTTGTTCACGTTTACATGCCGCTTTAGGGATTGATGTGTCAGACAACCTGATGTGCCTTTTAATGCTTTTTACCCTGGAATTAAGAAGATTTTCCCCCCTCTTAGGCATGATGCTACTTCTGCCCAGGTTGATTGTGAAAAATAAAATATGTTTTCATAATAAAATTTATGAAATTAAAGGCATTTTAAACCATCCTTATTGTAGATTAAGAGTGTCAACCAAGGGTGCCTGACTGCAAAAACTTTGTTTTGATTCGCTGGAGAAGTACACACTCTATTATCTTTCTGCTTATTAGCAAATATGTTTATTTGTTCTCCAGTCAACACCCCCCTCTTTTCTCCCAGATGACAGCTATTTGAAAAAGCTTGTATTATTTTATCTAGACCACTTTATCTTAATTTTTTTTTCAATTTACCTGATCTCATTAAATTCTGAGTGCATTTTCTTCACACTTGTGTCCTTTAGGCACCTTGTTGCCATGTTTACCATTACAGAGATTTTTATGCTGTTTTACTGCTCAGCTTTGTAATCAGAAAAAGGAAAAAAAACACGTTTTGGGGTTTTTTTGTGACCCTTCTCTCAACTGGCAACCTTATCTAGCCTTCATTCATACCGAATTCATAATTATCCCTTAAAATTTAAATCTACTGCTTGATTTATTCCGACCTAATTGTAACAGGGTGATAATGGAAACTGGAGTCTTCTGGAGTTATGTCTTTTGGTTATGAAGCAAGCTTTTGTTAGCTGTATAGACCTCTTGGTCTTGGTTGGTTCCCAGAATTGAACTACAGAAACATGTTACTTGTCAAAACTGATCTTTGCTAAGGACATTACCTCGAAAAACCCCACATTAAAAATACATGTTGCTATGTCATAAAGACTTAGGAAGTTCCAGAAGAGTGGTGTCCCATAACATCTCCTTATGCATACGGCGTGAGTTTAATTTACATATTCATACATGATGTTTTTCCTTTCCTAGTTCATTAGGAGGATACACAGTGCCTGTGTATCGTTTGTGCATCATTTACTAACAACCCTCTCTCCAAATGTGGTGATCTATATGCATTATAGCGTACCTTGAACTGATACATTAAGACTGTTCCCTACAGCCTTTTCTCTGATGCTTTCTCCTCTAATAACTGAGTTATCCACAGATGTTAATGGAATTCCTCGTTATGACAGCCCTGTGTTAGAAGGTAGTATTGTTATCCACATTGGAACGAGGACATGAGGACACGGGGAGCTGAAGGTAGGTCGTGATAAAAAACATTGACTAATTTTAAATGCCTGCTTTGTGATTCCTAGGAATGACTTTCCACCCAACAGAACTCACAAAAGGACATGTGCCTCTGCTTCAAGCTACCCTACACAGAGCAGCACCTTTGCTTAAAGCTACCTTCGTTAGAAATTTAAAGTAGTACTCCAGAGTTTGCAGCAACATGGCACATGTCACATTTGTCAGCTGTGCATCAGGGATATCTTAAAACTTGCTAAACAAGATGCACCAGAGCTCATCTGTCAGTATCCTTTTTGTGTTGGGAAGATGTCTCTCATTGGGTTAACTTGCAGTGAGAATCCAGATACCACAATCTGGGCATAAGCAAGACAAATTAATAATTAGTTACACATGCTTTACTCTTCCATTTGCCCCTGTAGCTGAAGTGCCTGAACACACTCCATTTCTCATGAGGCCTATGGTTTTTATCACTGAATGGAGGAACAGAGATCAGACTGTTCTGTGGTGCTTTGGGAATGATGTGAATCTCAGCCACTTGGCAGAAGAGAATTCAGAATTTGCTGGGTATAATTGGAACCTGATATATGATGCCATATAGTGATATAGCCAAACAGAAATTAGATTTTTAGCTAAATATCATTCAATTCTTAGGCATAATTTTTCATCAGTTTTAAATAAAAATGGTCGGGTGTGGCTGTGTCCACAGTCAGAGAGAGACTTTAGAGATAAGTAGCAAACAAAAAATGTAAACTTTAGACTATGTTTTAAATTAGTGTCTCTGAGCTACATCAAGCTGAAATCACTAATGAAGTTAGATGAATTAGCATAGAGCTAATCAGCTGTGACTGTAGCAATGTATAATATATAAGTCGTGTGTTTCAAATAAACTTTTTTTTTTTGCCGCTCTTCGAGTCAGAGTGATTTACTGCCTCTTTCACTAGCTCAACAGCAACAGTCGGGTCCTAATTTTGACATTCTTTTCCCAGGTATATTTTTATATCTCTGCTTATAAAAAGTTCAAGAGGCTGCACTCCTCTGCTTAAAAGGTGAAACTCCAAGCATATTCTAACACATCACAGGGGCTTCCAGCTAGGCCCCTAGCAAAGTGGTATCTCATATCTAGAGCAGAGATCCTCCTATTTAAGCTACCTGAGTTAACAGGAGCAATAGAGGGCTCTTACCTTTTTTTATAGGTCTGCTACCTCATAGATACCCAAGAAAGACACTTCAGCCTTTGCAGGATTCAGAACAAAGTGCTAAAAACACAAATATGGACATTTGGGGATCCAGGCTCCAGTATAAAGTTCTTGATGAAATGTATTCTTGTGGCTATAAACCCTGGTACACACCACTTGCTCTCTCAGCCTGCTGCTGTTGCCCTTGTTGTTGGTTTTTCACCAGATCCTGTCCTTGTCCTGGCACAGATCCTGTTCCAAAGCAATGTCCCCTAGCTATGGTCTCCAATGCCGTCCTTCCTATCCCTGCCTTTTCTTGCTTCAGCTGCCACACACGGATGCTTGACCTGTGTGTGTCTGGAGAGGGTACCTGGACCGAGAAATCCCTTTATACCCTCACAGATCTTCACCTGCCCTGCTCCTTGGCAGTTTATGGGGCCCACCAACACCTCATTTAAGTCTTTCTCCATGTCCACGAGGGCAGCTCTTATCTTACAGCTTGGGGCAGCCTTGGGGCCCTCCAGGGTCTCAGTCCTTATCTGAAGATAACCAGCCTTTGTTTATCCTCTGCTTAGCCATTCATGTTAAATAGAGTTCATTTAGAGTGCACTTATCCTAATTTTTGAGCAGGACCCACTCATGCTAAGTTGTAAGCAAGTTACAGTTAAACTTATACCTAGACAATTCATTTCTAATATTCTATAAGAAAACTTATTTTATTCTTCAGCACTTTCTGCTGCCTTCCTCAGCTTCTCTGCCATATCTTAGCCTGCTACAGTGAAGTCAGACTGCTAATTCTTCCTTTTTCATGGAGAAACAAAAAAAAAAAAAAAAAAAGAAAATTTTGACAACAGGAGAGAGAATGTGTCTAGAGCATGGGGGTAGGTGCCACAGAAAGGTGGTTAGGACTGGGCAAAGCGAGGGCAATAGATTCAGCAGGAATCAGAGGTTACACGAAGTGATCTGTAGAGATCTAGTGTCTGTCTGTAACTGTTTCATCACTGATGGCAACTCCCAGCTGGCAATAATGCACATGCAGGGTTTTGTTTTTCTTGTGAGCTTTGGTTTTTTGTTCTTAGGTTGTTGGTTTGGTCTGGTTTGGTTTGGTTTTGGTTTTTTAAGTGGCAGCAACTCAAAGAAGAGCTCTCTTTCCTCTCTCCTTTTCTCAATGAGAATGGTATGGATTTTTGAACTAATTTATGCCCATCAGTTAAAGCAGTGAGAAGTGGTATGGAAATTTGAAGAGCATGTGCATGTGGAAAATAGTTACATTTCAGTAATAGCAGTGATGAGTGGTCTAATTCCTCTCTCTCACTGTATTTTTTTACACTGCAGTCAGTTCCAAGTGCTGTGTTTTGTGTTGTGAAGGGGAAAAAAAGACTCAAAGTATGTACTTTCATATCAAAAATTCCAGTTCAGGATTATAGGAAGGATCATGCTAAGGAAAAATAAGGACTGGATCTGAAAGTCAAGTTGATGGGACCTCCAGCTGAGGTATCCAACTGTTTGTTTTCCTGATGATGCCAAAATATGGTTTGTTCATATCTCTGTTCAACCTTAGATCAAACTATAAATCTCCACAGTACATCACCCTGTGCACTGCAACACTAGTTTTAAAATCTCCTTACTCTTTCCTCTCACTTCATTAAATTAGATGTAGTGGTATCAGTCTTTTTCCCCCCACCTTTCCAGTTTCATAGATTCTTCCCCATTTTGTGAACTCTAGAAAAAAAAAAGAGTTGTAATTTAGACCACACCAAATTCATAATCCTGTAATGTATCCTTGTTTTCAGGATTTCTGTTGTAGTTAAGAAAGCAAGCCATTTTAGTATTTTTTATCAGCTGGTAAAAGTAAATCCCCCAAAATGAAATGAGAAACAATGGTAGGCTGGAGGAATTTATAATTTCAGTATATGAAAATTCCTAGCCATGAAAGAACCTAGCAGAGTTTGTGAGATATCTGTGTAATAAACTAGCCTCATGCCCAAAGCTCTTAGTGGCTCTGAACACCTTCCCTAGATCTCCTTTTGTTGTATAAAAAAAAAAGGAAAATAAGGACTTCAAATTGCTTTGGGATATTTTTTCTTCTCTTTCCCACGAGTTCAGTATAGTTCTGATAAGCATTTGGCTCTTCCAAAAGATGGTTTGAGGGGGCATTTATTACCAGTCTCTGTGGTTAGTTCAGTTTGTTAGCCTCACAACAACTCACTTCTTACTCTCAGCAGTCCGACTTGACTTAGTAACAGCTTTCCAGAATCTGATTACTGAAAGCAGATCGCCGGGGGATCAGAGCTACAGGCTTTAAGGATATTTGTCTTATTATCCCAGTGACACTGAGCAGACCCTTTCCTTTAGTGAGATCTGCATTGGGGTCAGATCTGGAGGATGCTGTCTAAGCTGGGCTGAGGTCATCTGAGGTAAGAACGATGGGAGTTCTAAATCTGCAGGCGAAACTGCACAGCGGGAAGCAAGCTGCTGAGCAGGAATGGCTGCGGGTGCACAGAAGTGGGAAGGACTTGTGTTTGCAGAGTGCAGTATATTGCAAATTCTCTAGCAATTTGTATCTGCCTCAAAGCCTTTTTGAGTGAGGAATGGTCACTGGTAATTTTAAAAAAAGAATTCTTCATTTCTCTGTGAAATGGTCATTTGGAACAAACATGGAAGTTTCTATGTACTATTATGTCAGCTGAGGTTAGCAAAGACATCATATTTCTTGCTTCTTTCTTCTGTGTTCTCCCTTAGCAAATGTGTATATGAGATTTTTTTCCAGGCTGAATATGGAAATCTGTTAGATTTCACCAGATAGATGTAGATTATACTGCTCAGGAGATAAACATTCCCCTTCAGCTGTAAATGGCTATAATGCTGGCTGGGGGGACATAATTTTATATTCAGATGTACCTGGAACCGAGTTGCTGAATAATTAAGTTCAAACTTGAGGCTGTAAAAAACCCTAGTTCATACACCCTTCAGTTCAGCTGTGCCAAATGCCATTGTCCCACACTGCCCTCCTCCTGCCTGGAGCTCTGCCTGCCGGTGCAAAGAGGCTGCACTCCTCCGCAGGCTCCCAGAAGGGAGAGTCATGAGCAAATTCCAGCTTCCAGCAAATTCCTCTTCCTTGCAGCAGCTGGGGTTGCACAGGATGCGTGAGCCTACGGCGATCCCTGAGATCACAGCAGCCAGCCGAATTGAGGCCAGGCCAGTGCTCTAGGGGAGCATCCTCCTGTGGACCTGGATCTCCTTGTCTTGTGCTGAAATGCAGCCACCTCGGAGGTGGGACAGGGGAAATTATTTAATGGTGCGTAACATTATTTCTAAACAGTTTAGAGGAGAAAGATACTCTACATAATTGAAAGTTCGTTTAGGTAGAGAGGATGTAATTACCTGGCACAGTTAGAGGAGCAAAGCTATTATGAGTCTTTGATGAAAGCTGCCATCAGTTGTTTAATGGCCAACAAGTGACTAGAATTTTTGTTTCATACCTCATACAAGAACAGCACATTCAGCAGCCCCAGTGACCCCTAAATTCAGTGCAGGGACACTCAGCAATTACTGACTCAGAAGCAGATGTTCTACTAGCTGAACTAAGATCATTGCTTCTTGCAGCATTTTAGTATGTAGCACCCAAACAGCAACAAGTTTGGGCCTTGTTTTGTGTGGGCAACCTACTTTTGTAATGGTACAGACAAAGGAATATCTTTGAAATACTGTCAGTATTTAAAAATTAAATACATTCTATGCAGCAAACATAATGCTTAAAAATAACTTCTTGGTGTAAGTACATGATACCAGATTTTTACCTGGTGTGAACTTGGCAGAGAAATTGTATCAAAGCAGTTTACATTTCAAACAGTGTGAAAACAATCAAACAATCCACCCCTCTTTTTTCCCCTTCTTCTCTATTAGAAAAGCCCCTCTCAGGCAGTGCAAACTGTGTGGTTGCTTCTCTGTCTCCTGCCCAAGAGCTGTATGTGCCTGCCAGGAGGGAAGGTGATCCTTATCAGCATGTGCTGACCTCATCTGCCTCTCAACACAATCATGCTTCTCAATTTATTGCAGATAGACATGATTGTCCCAGGCTGACATGTGGACTGAGAGAAACCCATCCAGCTCAACAAGGGTTCCAGAGGTTCAGTTCATCTTCCCTCCTTGAAGTCCCTCCAGATTTTCAGAGTTGCTCTTCACTGGTAGGGACATTGAGGAATAACTGTAATGCCAACAACTGTCCTTGCCAGCTGGGAATTGTGCTGGAGTGCAACAACACCTTAGGCACCTGCTGCAACATTGGAGACAACTCACACGTGACAGGATCAAACCATATAATAATCCAATCAATTCTTTGTCATTTTACAACTTGGTGCCATGTGGACCATGGCACAGAGAGAGCCTCACCCAAAAAGTAATCTACAATAAATGTTGAGGTTGCAAAAGGAAACAAACACTTAAAGTAAAACAAAAGACTAAAACCCGTGCAGGGGGAAATGCGACAGCAAATATCCGCCAAGAGGGGAAGCTGCTAAGTCCAAACATCAGTGCTGGAAATGAGATCAGATCAAGCTGATCCCTAATCAGTCACTGACAGGAACAAACAGATATACAAATGACTTGGAGGGAAAAACAAGGATTTATTAAGTATTTTTGGCAAGTCTGGAAAAATAAGAGTCATTCAATTTGGCAAATATAATCTAAAGGCTTCTTTGCTTTTCTCTGTTGAGTTGTCCAGGGAAGATGGAAGCCTACAGAGACTGCCTGAATAGGAACCATCAAAAATAGAATTGCTATCAAGTCCAACACTTGCTGTGAAAATAAAAGTCAGTTTTAAGGTACATCAATAATTTTATTTCCACTCACATTTCTAAAGAATGCTAAGGAATTAGAAGTGGTGGGGATCTTTTGGAGATCTTGTTTACAGGCTGGACAGGCAAAAGCAACTTCTTCCTTCTTAGTCTCCTTTCTCTCTTAGCTTCTTTTTAAAAACTGTGACAGGATAAACAAAACGTAATTTATACAAGGCCACAAACCCCTATACTATGAGAAATAAGATGTGGAGTGCAAGGTATGCATGCTTTGAAGTCAACTTACTGTTTTTATATCACTTTCAGAGTGCAATTGCTCTTTAATTAATTATGAGTTTTCAGAACTTTTTGGAAAACTAGTGACCTTGAATAACTTTTAGATATCTCACAATTATTGTCAAATTTAATCTGTAAGAAAAAAAATCAAGAACCATCTCGTTTGTTTTTCAATGATTATGAAAACTTTTAGAATAGAACGAACATTATTTTGTCAGTGCTTTGAAAATAGGTTACTTGCATCCTGTGTCACTCACTTTTTTGATGAAGACATTTATATTTACCACCTTTATTCTTGTCAAGTCATGGATTTCTCTGATATTGCTTTGAGATAGAGAGAGAAAGAGGTAAAATGATAATTTGATATCACTTTGGTGAACTATCATAGATCAGAAGATAAACAGTAACTCATAAATACCATGATTTTTTAATAATTTCAGAACTGAAATATGTTTCTGTCTTTGCTCTAGACTTGATTCTGAAAATGAATTACTTTTAATTCTCATTCATGTAATGAAGTATCAAGAAAGCCACAGCTAGCTAAAACTGCAAGAAATGCACAATTTAAGATATTTTCCAAAATTTTCATGGGAAGATGCTTCCTAGTGTGTTCTGGAGACCTCTGTCATTCTTAGAATAAGCGCCAGGAGGCTTGATCCAGATCTCATGGAATTCAGTGTCAGTCTGTCCCCTGGCTTCAGCTGTAGAGGGAATTGGGTTAGAGCCTATGTCTCAAATAAGGGGAGGCCTGTGGTGTCTGAATGTTGGATGTTTCAGAGAAGAACTGACAAACAATCTTGCTGTCAAGCTTTTCCTTCGGGAACCTCAGTCCTCAGAGCAATACTGATTCATCAAATAAACCTGGGAGGTGCATAATAGTCACATAAAAAAGGATGGAGAAGGATGGTGTTATTTGTAATATTAGGCTATGTAAAGGACACAATCAGTTTTATAAGAGAAAATGTAGGGACCTTGAAGAAGGCTCTCATTAAGCAGTATTAATAGCGAAGTTTTATCACGTTTCACAAACAGACACTAAATGTGTGAGGTTTCTCTTAGCTGAGAGCAAGAACTTAATGCGTGATTTACAGATGCTACTTTTGATACTGGCAGTGATATGAGATGATCTAAAGAACTGCAGGTGACCATGTCCTGGATTACTGCTGTATGATAACGTCAGTGTTGCGCTGCCAAATGCCCAAGTTGTGCAGGTAAGGTGTTTTTACTCTTGTCCTCACTGGTTTTCACACTATTGCTCCATCTTGCTGATACATTTGAGTGTGGTTCAGCCTTTCTCAATTTTAATCTTCATCTTCTCAGGAGCTTGTTTTGGGCTGGTTTTGGATTTCTGGTTTGTTTTGTGGGGGTTTCCTGCTAGGTTTTTGTTTCTTTCTTCTAATAGCCATATAGCAATACCTTTACCATCACAGACTGAAAGGCCTGGTTTTATGTAATCACTCCTTTTCCTCAAAACATCTCCTAGAAGTGTTACGTGCACTGCCACACTCATTTGAACCTCAGCATAGCAGTTAGGTTGCATAATGCACTTCTCTAAATCAGCTTGAGCAGATGGGAAGGAAAATAGCTTGAGCTAGCACAGCACAGCTCCCCTTGGGCACTTTTCGGATGGAGGTGGAAGTGCAGCCTGGCAATGCCCTACTGTCTTTATTTTGTTCTCTTGAATGACAGAGGCAGCCTGGCCTAACAAAGAATTATTCCCCCTGGCTCTTCCTCTCCTCCCAGTTTACACTGGGAGCACTGTACAACTACACTGTTTTAAATACTGCTTGTATGGTAATTTTTCTCAGCCATCACACATTGCTTCATTTCTACTGGTATTTAGGCAAAAAAGAGAGAAGATCAATAAAAAAATTAAGTAAGTGAGATATAAACAAGAACAACATAGGTTAAAAGGTGATTAAAAATAGTGGCATTAATAAGTCTTTTTTCATGCTTATCAGGTAGGAAGCTCACATCTGTATGAAGAAATTAAACCTTGTCAGTTTATTAAAATGCCATGATCATCACTGGTTAATTTATCCAGAACAGAAGGAACAGAACACTACCAAGCAAGGCTAAATGCATCACTTAATTCAACCTCACTGTAATCACTGAAGTAATAAATTTGGGTTTGGCTGGCATTATCTGTTCTCTGGTGTAGAAGCAAATGGTTATATAAAAACAGTGCAAAAATCAAGTTAGAACTGACTGTTTCAATGAACCATTAGAGAAAACAGGCTCCATGTTAAGACAGTTGTAACAGAATCCACTGGTTTTGAGCAAAAGCTTCACCTGGAAAATTTGATAATGTGAAATTAATTACATACATAAATGTCAGTGGTGGTGTCACAGCTTTTTAAGTACCAGATCAGCTATTCAGTGAAGGAGGGACACATCCACAATCTGACCAGAGATGCTGCTTATTCATGGTCCCTCATGAACAAGCAGCAGGAAGAGCTCAAATCTTTGGTTTAGTACCCTTGCCCCAGAGTAAGCCATGGCTGTACCTCAGAACCTGCCCAAAGAGCCCTGAGAAGATCAGACTTTTCTCTTGCCCTTGCTCTGATAAGCCAACAGAAGTGCCCGTCCTCTTTTTCTTGTACTTCATCCAAGGATTCAGTTCACTTCCAGCCTTCTTTCCTCATATAATTTATTGATGTCAGTGGTTGGGAAATTGCTAACTACTTTAAGCTTTTACAGTTTTTAAAAAGACTACAGCTCTGTGTGCAAGAATATTCCCTTATGTACGTCCTCTGCAACTTAAATTGTGCTAGACCTAGTTTAGGATGACAGCAAAATGGGCCAAAGAACTGATAAAGCTACAGAGAGTTTAGGTTATCAAATTCTTTGTAGGGACAAACACTGTTAGAGAACCTGGAGCAGCAAGGTGCTGAGACAGATTTAAGCCTTTCTAAGCCAACTTGGTCCTGATTTTCCATATATGCAACATTTGGGTTAACTTTGAATTCACCAGCTCCAATTCCTCCCAGTCCTCTTCTTTTCCCTTGAAGTTTCCTAAGTTTTATACCATTCTGCTCTGTATCACACTTGCATCTTAACCCAGCATTGTCTATTTCCTTCACATTTCTCAAACTCTTTTAAATGACTCATTCTGTAACATTTTTGCTGTGCTTCCTTGTCTTGCAAAGGTTGAATGTATTTTTTCCTACCTTTTTGAAGCTTCAGTGTAATGTGAAGCACTAGGGGAGCCCTTCCAGCTTTTATTTTCTCTACAGGAGTCTGTGCTTTGTTTACTGTTTTTGCAGGAGTCTGGGCTTAGTTTACTGTTTTTGCAGGGGACCATGTGAGCAGCAGAGTTCACAATTGACGTGAGAGGCTCAATTACGCTCCCACTCTCAGCACAGGTACAGCCAATACATTTTTCATCACTGTGGCAGGGGTTTCTATGGGTCTTGTGATTTTTGCAGGGTTCCTTATGGGAAATTCAATGAGGAGAGTCATGGGCAATGTTGGAAGATGATAAGCACAGGGGCAGCTTTGAGGGGGTTGTTTTGGTTGTGGGAAAGAGAGATAATGACATTGAAAAAGAAACAGTGAAATAAGAAAGAAGTAAAGAGAGAAGAAAAGCCTCTTTTGAGGTTAGGTTCTCAGCAGGGAAGGAGGAGCTCAGTTTAAAGGTCATTGGGGCTTTTGCTGGAACAAAAATAATGAGGAGGAATAGGCAAATTTGAAGTGTGTATTTGGGGGACACCGCCCCAGTGCTATGGTGAGGTGTGTAACCAGTGAGACAATAAAGAAAGAAATAAAAGAAAGATGTGGCAAAAGGAAATAAATGTTTCCTGGAAACAGTGCTGAGAGAAATGACACCCTTAAAATAGTTAGTAAAATTGTCAGCACAGTGAAAAGGAGATGCCAGACAAAGTGGGAAAAGAGTAAAAACAAGAACATCTATGCTGAAATGCATGTAGGTGAGGGGGCTCTGCTTTCTCTGCTTTTTTTTCTCAGGCATTTATTAAGGTTTGTAGTGAAGAGCTCTTATTTTTCCATTCACATGTTTCTTTGCACCTCTCCACATAACTTTTCTATGTTTATGGATATATATCACAGAAGCACAGAATATGCCAGTTGGAAGGAACCCACAAGGATGAGTGAGTCCAACTCCCAGTCCTGCACAGAACCATCCCCAAGAGTCACACCATGTGCCTGAGAGCATTGTCCAAACAATTCTTGAACTCTGTCAGGCAGGTGCTGTGACCACTTCCCTGGGGACCCTGTTCCAGTGCCCAAAAACCTTCTGGGTGAAGAACCTTTTCCTAATATCCAACCTAAACCTCCCCTGACACAACTTGAGGCCATTCCCTCATGTCCTGCCACTGGTCATCACAGAGAAGAGATCAATGCCTGGCCCTCTTCTTCCCCTCAGGAGGAAGTTGTAGACTGCAATGAGGTTTCCCCTCCAGGCTGAACAGACTGAGTGCCCTCAGCCACTCCTCATACAGCTTCCCCTCAAGGCTCTTCACCATCTTTGTAGCCCTCCTTTGGACACTCTCTAATAGCTTAATATCTTCCTTATATTGTGGTGTGACTTACAGATGGGGTTATCCCATTTTACATCACCCTGAGAGTTTCAGGAGGAGTTACAGCCTCAGCAGAACACAGCTGCCTCTCACACATCTCACGGTTTGCAGTGTGAGCTGATGATGGGCAGTAGCTGATGGGCATTGCCACCACTCTGATTCTCAGCTGTTGGAGAGATTTCTTGCTTTCTTCAGCATATATCTCAGCATTTGATTTTTGACTGCTGCAGAGTCAAATCTTTCATTAAGAGCTTTTGGGGATTTACAGACCATGGCTTAGGTCTAATGTGCCACAGCTATGCAACATTTCCAGTGAAGACCTCCACTGTGCCATGTCCTAGACAGGCAAGGATTTTCAGTGGCTTTCAGGGAAAGGTTACAATTTCATCTCTTTCCCCAGGTGTTTGTCTGCAGGAATATGGAATGATTGGATCGATGGGTACTGTGTTTATTTGGGGAAATACTGTCTCTTCTGCCTCTGGGCTGAGAGGGAATGCATTTGGCGATGTGTTACTGTTAAACTATTTACATGCTCTCTGGAGAGAGTCTTGTACACAGGGTACTGTGTCTGTCTGTAAGAGGAATAAACAGGTAAATGCTAAAAAGCCAGGATCTGTAGCAAGAACTCCACTCTTCATTGACAAGGAAAGTGCAAGGGACATTTACTCAGGACTTCACAGTAGCTGCTCACAAAATATTACACAGAGTGAGAAAAAACATCCCCTGGAGAAACAGATGAAGATGCATTCCTCAGGGATTTACTGTGTGATGAGACTTCAGCAACAGTGGTCAGCACTGGTAGCCAGTGTCCCAAGAGCAGTAACTGTTCTATTGCTCAAGGCACAGCCATCAAAAACAGGTAGTTCTAGTTATGGGAGGGAGGGAGACAGTTAAAGGCAAACTTTGACATTTGGAAATTAGTCAGCCATCCTGCCTCACTCCTGCTTGCCTGCCTGTTTGGCAGCAGAGCTGGCTGGGGAAAATGTTTCTCTGATCACAGACGGCTTGGAAGCAAACTGGCAAATCTACAACTGGAGCGTGTATCAGCGTTACCTTCGATCAAAAATTTTCACTAATGAATTCAGTTTAGTGGCACAAAAAATAAAGGCTTCGGTTAACATTTTGTCCTTCTTGGCCTTGTCTTGCTTTTTTCCCTGGATGAACCTCACACACACCCCACTGAAGGGGAGGTAGTTTCAACAAGCTGCTTACTAAAGAGCCACACCCCTCCCAGGACTAGTACCTGTTTACCCCCGCTAGTCCCATCCCACAGTTCTCCAGGGCATCCAACTATCTGTTCAAGATAAATTAGTTCCAATCCCAAAATCTGTTTTATGTCCTTCTGTAGCCAAAACAGGAACTTCAGGCTTTCCTTCTTCAAGCTGTTGCCTACCTCGATGTCAAATGGTGCCTTCGCAGAAATTCTCACCCCAGTTAATCACCTTTCCCTTCTTCCTTCCTGTCCCACTGTTGTCTCTCTGCCATGCCACATGTAGCTCAGGCTCTTATCAGCAGTTCAGCCTCCTTCCCTGCAGAGATTGCAAGGCCTCAGGATGGAGAAAGCTGCTGCTGAGAGATGAGGAAAAGCAGAGAAGCAGTGAACCCCTTGCAAATGTGAGCTGGAGAGGGCTCTTCTCAGCTTTCTACTTGCTCTCAACCATGCTTCTTGTCAATCTCACAGCTCTTGAGGGAAAGTGGCAGAAGAGCTCTCTTTGCCTCAGTTTGGCAAACAGACAGTTAGGTAGGGCAGAGGGGTGCATAGCTGCAGATTAAGAAACAAGTATCTGAACCCACTGGAATAAAATTGAGCAAAGCCAGAGAGCAATTGTAAAAGACAGAGACTTTGGACAACTTTGCTCTGTGGTAACCTGAATCATGTTGAAAAGCAGTTTTTTGCTATTGTTGCAATGGAATTGTTGGGTTTTGACAAATATGTCTTTCAACTGCTTGTTTCTTCTTCCTCTGACAGAGCTCTTTTTCAATAATTCAGATAAATTCTCTTTGCATTTCCATACTGGAATAATTTAACTCTGAGATTATTCCCCGAAAGTGTGGAGCTGTGTGGCATCAATCATGTCTGCCAGCAAGACTTTCCTCTGCTGTAGCAGCTGGAGTATTGGCTCAGCAGTGGCCTGTGAACAGAAGAGAGACAACATAGGTAGGGAGACACAATACCTTTTATTGCACCAAATGACAGAGCTGAAGAAAGGCTTTTGTATGAAAAGTTGCCCATTTTCTCCAGTAGTGTGTGCTGGTCTAATAAAAGACAGGATTTCTTCCTGCTAGCCTTGTGTGCTTACATTACCTGTGCTTTGATCAGAGCCCGCAGTTCACTTCAAACACTTCCCCAGGACATTTGCTTGTTTTAATCATCACTGGCTGTTTCTTTTGCTATCAAAGGAACTACTTTTGCTGGCTTTTGATATGGGGAATGCACCACTCTGTAATCAAAGTGATGTTTAGCTCGTCCCTGAGCATCTAGAGAGAAATCTTGAACAGCAGTTACTGGCTAAATGTAAAATATGTATTTGTTAACAGCTGTGCAGACTGAGGGTGGGGTGTATAGGTATATAGTTAGTTGTGCTGTATTTGTATTGCTGGAAAGTGAAGGGAGCTAGGTTTTTTATATTACAGAGTTAAGGCATACTGTCTTTACTTTTTACACAGAGATGTAAAATTTTAAAAAATAATGCAGAAAAAAAAATTTTAAGTTCTTATTTTATAATACCATTCAACTAACGGAGTGTCTTAGAACATCACAAACCCACAGTTTATGGCTTACAGTGATCTTGTGATTGTCATTGTAATTATTATTAGTGAATTGACAAATGGCTAAGTAAAAATATTCGAAATTTTAAGTATTAAAGAGGAAGAGGCAGGCAGAAGGTGAGTGCCTTTCTTATCTCACTGGGGTCACCTCAGAAGCCTCTTCTAGAATTCCTGCAGACCTCATTCACCCCTAATTCCCATACACCCTCTCTGGGTTGTGATGGAAGTACAGAAAATCAGGCTGTAATTACTCAGAGATGATCAACAGGTATGTCTTATGTATATACACCCACACAAGAAATTTACATGTATGAAAAAAATTTCTACTCCTAGTTTGAGACCTCTGTTGTCTCAAATAATGATTGCACTGATGATGTCACTACCCAGAGGTAGTAATACAGGCCAACCTGTGTATCACCCAATTTTAAGCTTAGAAAAGTTCAGTCTTTTGCCTGAGCAGGGGATGTTTGTCATGGGCACTTGCACCTCAGATTTAGAATATTGGTAATTATGGCTTCCACTGAAGAAATGGTCCAACGCACTGCCCTGCACAACAATCCACAAAGTGATCCATCACCAGATGTATCCAGTATTAGTGAGTTACTGAGATGATGAGGAAGACCATGGGTGTTGCTATGAACATATTATAAGTTTCTCTGTGTGTAAGCCTTCTGATCATTTTCCCATGGGAGAACATCCTTTTGCTGTCTTTTACTCTGTATAAGCTTTCTGTAAACAAAATATCTGTGTCTGTTCTTCAAGGACATGGAATTGGTTGGCCTCCTCCTACCTATGAGGAGAAAGAGCTGAAATTACTTTATCTTTCTGATATTGTAAACTATTCGGACACATTCCCTGGACGAAGCAGCAGCAGGAGCATGGAGAATGCTCTCTGCTGAGCAGATATAGAAAAATACTAGAATTATGGAGTCATTTTAATAAATCATTTTAGCCTTCTGAAATTATTGTCAAGAGTCCTTTCTTCTGTGTGTGGACCACGACGATCCATGGGAATGCTCCTCAGCACGCCAGGGGCAATAGAGAGGATCAGTGCCTGCAATGGGGCCAGTGCTGGGGCATCTCCATGTGCAGGGTGCCCCTGGCCACGTGCCTGGGACAGGCACCACGGAGAGCCTGCAGTCTCATTGAACCCCTGGGCAAGACAGTGGCAGGGGAGATGAAGAGCTCTCCAGACAAGGGTGTGTGGCCTATTTTGGTGTATTTATAGCGTGGCCTTCCTTTGTTCTGCTCTGTGTCCTTGGGGGATGAGGGTCAATTACGACTGAATGTCAGAGCTAACATCACTACCACAGCCATGGTACGAACAGACAGGGCTGTCAGCAAGGCCAGAAATAACCCAGAAACAGGCAGGGCACAGAGTGAGGTTCAGGACCTGTTGTGCATCCTGGCCTTTTGCCAAAGGAGTGATGCCCCCATCCCTTTTCCTCTAGTGTTGACATCTGCAGTACCTCTCCAGCCCCTCACTGCGGGTGCTGCTGTCACTTGAGGTGGCAAAGTCCCTGGAGGCAGCATTTCCCACCTGAAGCCAGCTTGACCCACCTGAAGGGTGGGTGTCAGGTGTGACCTTGCCAGCTGCCTGCAGCGGCTCAGGCAGGGCAGGGCAGTGGGCACCAAGTCCCTGCAGCCAAAGGCACCTGTCCCGTGGAGGGACGAGCCACGCTCTCCAGGTGGAATCAATCCCACCCTCCATTTCTTGCCGGGGGACCTGTGCTGTGCAAAGATCATGAATGGAGACTCCATTTTACCAAAAAAAAAAAAAAAAAAAAAGCCCCCAACGCAGCAGTGTTTGAGCTGGAGATATTCCAAATATCAGGAGCAAATAGAAATCACGGCGCTCTCCTTGTACAAAACATTTGTGGTGCTGTTAAATGAGCCGCTGCAAACGCTGTAATGTTCCACTGGTTCTTTGTTACTCAGCAACTACTGTGGTGGTTGAGCAGTGAATAGGCTAAGCTGAGTATTCCTAGCAGAAAAATGATGAAAGAAAATTGAAATCTCAAGTTTTAGAAAGAGACTGATGAGACTGGTGACACAGCAGGAAGGACGTGAGGAGCAAATTGAAGTTTGGCAGTCTGGAAAGGTTAGGTTTCAAGCAGAGCTCCTGAAAAGAGGTTAGGGGCTCACCATCCTATTAGGAAATCAAGAGAAGGCAAGTCGTGAAGCCAAATGGAATAATTTAAAGGAGGCTGGTGGGAGGGAGAGATTGGCACAGCACAACATAGCACTAGGGCAGAGATCTGCCTGGTTTGGGACAAAGGAGTTTGGTCGGACTATTATAATCCTAATTTTCCCATTAACTGAGCAATTACAGAAGACACCAACACATACTTTGAAGATACATAATTTCAGCTTGAATTTAAAACTGCTTGAAACTTAGGGGCACTATCTCAAGTTAAAAGGAAAAACAAATTAAAAATGAATGTTTGGCCAAATCCCTGCGGCTCTGCCTGTACAGGCAGGACAGCTGATCTCCACTGCTGCCATCAGGTAAGGGAGCACTCATGCACAGCCCAGCGCGCTGCTCCCTGTGAGCATTGATCCTGCTTGGAGCTGCCTCTCTAGAAACCCATGTGTGCTCATCCATGGGTGTAAAGCCTCTCTCTAACTAAGGGAATTATTTTAGTTCCTCCACCTGCTTTAACCTATTTTTCATCTTCCTCAAATTCTCCTTAGCATTTTTTTCCCATCTGTTTTTTTGCACTTCTATTTTGCACTTCCCCCTGTTCCCATTATTGGCTTCTGTCAAAGATAAGATGGACCAGGTTCATTGTTAGGCTGATGCGATGTTGCCCTTTTTAATGTTCTTCCTTGGATAACAGCTTGCTAAAATTAAATTTAGCAAAAGGACAAATTAAATCATCAGCTGGGGTTCTTTTTTCCGCAGCTAACATAAAAGGATGTCTGTTGCATTTCATTTGAATTAAGAATATAATCATATGCACATTGCTGAAACTATTATGTTTCATAAAGTGGTCTTATTATTTTCTGCATATTTTTCTTTGTGTGTGGAGTCTTTTTCTTTTTATTAAATTGCATATCCATGGAGGATTTGGGGGCACTCAGCCAGTCAATCCAATTTGGAGTTGGATGGTGGCAGTAGTGGACTAAGTCCCTTATCTGTTCCCTTCAGCTGTTTTACTCTTCTGCTATTGATGGAAACATAAAATTAAAAGTGGAATCAACTCATAGGAAGCAAGAGCCCAGCAAGAGACTTAGGAGGGAAAAGTTGAGGAGGGAGATTCTGACTAATCTCTCTACAGCTGGGGTAATGTGCTGACAGATTTGATTTTAAATGTACATGCAGTAGATTGGGTATTTCACAAATATTGCCATTTCATTTATCTTAGTGGGTATCAAAGCAAGTATAAGAAGAAAATTGAAATCAGATTGGTAATGGTTTGAGGTTTTTTTTTTGAGGAGTGTGATTTGTGGAATTGTGGTTTCGCATGTGATGTGTACTGGGAAATTCTGAAGCTTGAGGAATGAGCAGGAAGCCTGAAAGTGGATTAGCCATTTCTACAGGACGATAGCAGAAGCATATAGAGGAACTAGCCAGTGTTTATACTTGATTCTGTGTAGCTTCATGTTTTGTACAGGCTATGATGAAAAAGAAGCTCAAGCACTTGAAATCAGTGGTTGCAATGGTGCAAAGTTTGATGTAAATAAGAGTTAGAATATGATGGACCAGACTGCCTGGCTTGTTTGTGGGATTCATAGTTCTCTTTGTACCTTTTGATTCCAGACCAGAGAGGGCCTTGCATTTCTTCTACATTAGTATTTCTTAGTGGGCTAAGTGTTAACAGTTTCCTACACCCCTCCATGACCCAGATTGCTGGAGCTGCACAGGAGTTGAGTAGTAGTGCTTTCTTTATCTTTATACAAACCTCTCTGCTGTGCTTCTGTTTTGGGCTGGCATTTGGCAATGCACACTGACAAATAAAATCTCTTATGTAAGGGATTCTCCCCAGGGAGGATCCTCTGCCTCCTGTATCACGGTGATGTGACAAATAAAACCTCATGTTCAGCATCATACCAAACCAGCAGGCTGGTTCTTCTGCAGTGAGGGCAGGAAAAGGACAATCCTTTGTGCCCAAGGGACAGATAAGCACATCTTCCTTCTCTTGAATAAGGGTTTCTTGCCATAGCCAGTACAGAGGACTGATGGGATAAACCCCACCTCTTTGTGGGATTCATGTTCTTCAGATCACTTCCCTCTTGTCCGTGGGGCTGACCCCCACCTAGGGCTGGATTCGGTGTGAAGTGGGGAACAAGCAGAGCTTTGGAAGGGGGAGGCCTCTGTTTGTGAGACGGGTAGTGGGAGAAAGGCAGAAAGGCTGCAAAGGAGTCAGGAGGGGAAGGTGAAGGATCAAGGGAATTTCTCTGCATCAAGGAGTAGCAAGGGAAAGCAACATAAGGAAGAGGGAAGCAGAATCTCTGTACTTACATAAGAATGTTAAAAGATGCTGTCGTAGATGAAAGGAAAATGTAGCAAAGGAAACGAGAAGACAAAAGCAGAATGAAGGTGTTTTTCAGTTCAGGAAATGTAATAATGAATGAAGCAAAAGAATACATTGCTGGTGTGACTGCGATTCATTTGACTGACAGTCTGTTTGCTCCCTCCTACTCGGCAGCTCAATGGGCTGCTGAAGAGAAGGCCACATAAATCTCATGTAGGTGAGGTGTGTTGATGAAAAAAACTTGGCACCTCGTGGACTTGCCTCCCCACTTGACTGATGTTGATGTCTCAGAGCACAGACATTGCTTTTTGAATCTTGTACAAACTCTCAGTGGTGCTGCGAGGGGCCATTCCTCCCCTTGTGTGGGCACGGGCACCTCTGAATCAAGATGCTGATCTGAAAGCTAATTGTCCTGGTCTGGATTATGGCTTGTGGCTGTCTGAAAGCTGCTGTAAGTGCAGGAGAGGTGATGAGAACGGGCAGCTGGGAGTGGTGTCAGAAAGAACCTTCCTGTACAGTGGTGACACAGATTTAAGCTGGATTACAGTGCTCATCTCATCACCAATTGGCAGGACATGAGTCTCCATGCACATTAGAGGCCTCTCCTGACTTGATTCTCTGGTGCATAGCAATGTGGGAGTTCTTGTTTACTTATCAGAAACAAAGCTGAAAAGAGAAGAGGAAGCTCAAGGCAGCCTCTGTTTCTGCAACCTGTCAATCTGGCCCCAGTCACAGTTATAATCTCCTACATTTTTCTTGGCTCCTACCCCTCATTTCTCTATGCAGCTTGCAAGGCTCCTCATTTTTGATGCTCCTCCATGTCATTGCAGTACGTAGAGGAGGCTTTGGTCAAACCCACTGGAACTCCATGTAAATTTTGTCCCCTACAGCAAAGGCAGGTTTGACAGGTCTCTTGGTCTTTCAAATACACATTCAGGGCTCACTTGAGCTACCTGCAGAATAGAAAAGCAAAGCCCATCTCTCAGGGTATTTATAGATCCTTCATTGCTCAGGGAGAGATTTCCTCTCTAGTTGTCTTGCTAAACAAGGATAGCATTTTTTGTCTTTTCTTACATATAGTAAAGGAGAAAAGCTACTTGGGCCTCCCTCCTTAATAAGAGATCTTTCTCAGTGAGTCACACTTGGATCAGTTCCCTAGCCCAGTTCACAGAACACTGCCCACCCTTTCAGGGACAAAACTTCACTACCCCCTTTGTGTAAGTATTTTCTTTACATGTGAAGAGATTGCCACATGGTGGCAATTTACCTCCACTTTACAGTTGTATATACAAGTGCCTAACCCAGTCTGGATTCTTTTCCACATATGTTTTTCTTCAGCCGTTCCTTTGCTCTTAGGAAACACTAGTGCCTCAGTTTTGAGATTACTTACTCATTGTTTGGTTTTGTGGGAGTGTTTGTCCCACTTGTCTATTCTCTACCACTTCAAAATGCTTAGGATGGCATTACTTTTTCCTTCCTGCTTCCAGCCTTCCTAACAAAAGAGAATATTGGGATGGGTTTGGATTTTATGTAATCCTTGACTTCCTTAAAATTCCATGTACATTTTTCTTTGTAGGCATGAATGGAATGACCATAGTGACAGCTGAGGGAGCAGGGAACCATGCCAGGAGATGTGCAGAGGGTTGAAGCAGACTGCAAGCCCGTGCTCAGAACAGCTTCCTACAACCCTCTCTCCTCAAGCTGGCCCAGGGAACAGATGAGGAGCCCAAACCCAGTCTCTGCTGTAATACCATTGAAACCAAATAATCTCTACGAGAAGTTTACAGTTACTTTTTAAAAAGGCAGCAAATGTGACACAAGTGCTCTGTAACAATAATACTGTGAGGATGTTAACCCTTTGGTGCTCTGAAATGTGTCCAAAGCAGGGCCCCATTCCCTGCTCAGGGTCCAGTGCTCTCGTCCTCTCACCTCTCAAAAGAGCAAGCACCCCTGAGGATGCTGCTTGCAAGTTGAACTGTAGCACTGAAATAAAAGTATTTCACTCCACTGCACAAAAACAGCAAGAAAGAGAGGATTCCTGGCACAGCAGGAAAGCCAAGATGTCCCTGGAGTAATTCCAAAGTCTTGCAGGCCGATGTATTTTTACAGCATCACAGAAACATGAGATCTTATTTTTCAAGAGTCCTGATTATAGGTTAGTGCCTTTTGTGCTTTCTTTGTGCTTCCTTTTCGATACAAATTTGTTAAGAAGTATTGAAACTGACCTGAAATTCATCTGTGCCAACCTACCACTTTTTGTTGGCATATATGTTTAAAGCACTATTTTTCTCTGTATTGAATTTCATTCTTAGATGGCTGAAATAGATTTAGAAGTGTGAGTATTTGTTGAGCAATGTTTAGGATCAAGCACCATTTTTTGCCATTTAACCATCACGACAAACATATACTCAGCAGACAGTCTGAATAAAATTCCATTGTATGGAATTGTCCTCAGCTGTGAATTACATTTTTCATGGCAGATTTACTCCTGTGACGGAGAAAATTCAATATGTAGCTGCATTTCTATTACAGATACAGTCTTCTGCTAGCCAACAGATAAGCTTTTTATCAGCAGCCGTGCTTCTGTGGCACTCTTCTGGGCTGCTGCCAAGCTTTGCCATCCTTCCTTTCATGAGCAGATCAATGTGCAAATATTTGAAAACCCTAAATAATATAATAGCTACTTGAATGCATGCTTGAAAAAAACCTAAAAAACCCCAACCAAAACAACACCGAACAAAATCAACTTCAAAACTCTTACACCTACATAATGTACCTAATGCAAATCTACAAAACCAAGGAGCACAGCTGCCATTTGCAAAGCTCCCTGACCCACAGACCATAAAGATCAGCTTTTCCTCTAAGTCGAAGTGGAAGTCTACCTTCCAATGCCTCTTTCCCACATCACCCCTCAAACAGAACATCCAGTGTCGGCTTCAACCAGAGCCAGTAATGTTGGGAAGACAAGTCTGGGTAAAGAACATGATGAAGAATAAGCAGACAGGAGAGATTACACTGTGTTGTGGTTTTTTATTATGCATAGGAGCAATGTTGAGGTGTGTGGCGTCTGCAGCCACTGGTTAGAATCCTAACCTAGCCTAAAATTCAGAGATGGCCAGAAGGTGCAGCTGTGTTGCCCACTGTGGTTGCTGAGGGCATCCTCTGCTGATAATTGAGCACCCTGCATTTTTAACGAGGCAGTGACTCTCTTCAGCTCACACTACCACACAGGCTGCTGGCTTTAGCCCAAGCGCATTTTATCTTCTCTGCTCTTGTGAACTATTTCTCTGTTCTCCTTCTTGCAATGGAATAAGAACCTGTGGAGATAAGATCCTTTTTCTTCCCTGTCGCCCTTCAGATGAGAGGATGTGCGCTTGGAGTGATGCCCATTAGCGGAAGAGATGCTGGAATACTGGAATCAAAAAATTCCCCATGGAGAAACAGCAGTGGTAAGAGAAGAAAACTGAATAAAGTGAAGTGACCTTGGTAGACAGCTATTGAAGGAAAAAAAATGAGAAAAGAAAGAAGGAAAACTATCAGGAAATGGGTTAATGTGTGAGGGCAATAGAAAATGTAAAAAAGTACAAGAAAAGGAAGGGGAAGTCAACAAAAATGTCACAACAAGCAGAATGAGAAGGCATAAGCAATAAAACAAGAGAGGAAAGATTAATCAAATCTCTCCTTACTGCAGGGCTGTACCACAACTTGCCTTATGGTTTTTTAAAATGTAAATCTATAAATAAACCTTGTTCCCTTTTTTTTCCCATCGGGGGGGATATAAAAGATGCTAATAAGTTCTTACAAAGGGTAAATAGTTTAAGGGGATGATACTAGTGATACTGAAGTATTAAAATGAAGACCAAAGCTAGGAGTGCCAGTATAGGGTCTCTAGGTTATCCATACACTGCTACAGCTCTAACAGATTAAAGTCTCATTTGAACATAAAAAGATGAAAAATCATAGGGATCATAGCCATTATAATAATGCCTTGATTACAAAACATAGTAAAGGCCCAATTCTTTCAGGCTCAGACCAAATAGTTCTTTATGAATAGTTTCATTAAAATTAGTGGAATCATCTCGGTGGGATCTGTTCCTCATCAAGAGTAAGGATTTCTAAAGTCATTCTGCTCAAGCTCAGTGACATTTTTCAACTCTTAAACCAGTTTCCATTCTGACCCTTGGAGCAGTAAGAGTTACAGTGATGTTTTGACTGTTCACTTCCATCAGCAGCAGCGCAGTTATATAGAGAAATAGTTTTCATAAGGAGAAGAATCTGTCCTGTGCAACCTAAACTTATCAGAGCACTGAATATTGTTAAAGTAGGTGCTACTTCCAGCAGCAGTCTCTGGTGCTGTGGGGATGAAGGTTTCTGCATTGAAACTCTGCAACTCCTTGGCAACAAGGGCTGTTCTGGGACCAGTAGGACAGGTAAACAAGTGTAGCTCTCACTGCTCTCAAATGGCTCTCTTGGGCATTAACATTTCAGACTCACTCAGTAGATTAAAAAAGACCCTGAATGATGTAAAAGTCACACCACAGAACAGAGAAGAACAGATCACCTTTTTAATCTCCATTTCAAATGTCACCTACTATAGAGATATGCTCTCAGGTGAAGTCGGGTTTGTGGAGAGAAGAAAAGTTGTGTTTGAAAGAGAATGTGCTTCTGAGATGTCTTTTTTTCTTGCCATTTCCCATGTCAAATGCCAATGATTCTAAGATTTTACATAAACTCTAGAGCAGGATTGGAAATGGGTATGTAAAATTCAGTGTATTAGAACTCTGGAACTTGCGAGCCACAGCTAAAAAGCAGCTATAAAAGGCAATTGGTCAGGTTTTGTGTTCATATCTTTACATTTCCACCATTTACCTGTTTGTTCTTTTCTTCTCTGATGTCTCAGACTTGATGCTACTATTATCCACCTTATGATCACTGTCACCTTCCACACAGGATGGGTAAAGAAAGAAGGCAATAGTCAATGAAAAAGCTACCATGCCTTCGTAATTACCTTTAGGATTATGGCTTCCAACATAGACTTGAAATTTGTGGCTTGGATTCCCCTATAGGTCTGCAAGAAATCTTTAGAGTACATCCACTCCCGCTGCTGACAGATGGCAGAGCAGAGAACAGCGACTGTGAAGATAACAGTATTTCACCCACGGGTTTTTCTTACTACGTAGTAGCATAAGGTAGCTGTGAAATCAGTGGTGTTTCAGAACACTTCTTGCAGTTGGGAGGTTTCTGGCTGGAGGTAGCCCAAACACACACACACTCAGTCTAGAAACTCTCAATCTCGGCACAGAGGTCACATAAAAGAAGAAGATACCTAGCCAGATGACAGGCACATTTATGTGGGTCATGGGTGTTTCTACTATGTGCCAGAGGCCAAACTTGCTGCTTTTCACCCTGAAATGGGGAACTACAAAGCTTTAAACCCCTTGGGGATTTTCCCCCCTCAGCTTGTCATGAGAGTGGCTGGGCAAGATACAAAAAGGAGCTGCAGAGAGGAAAGACTGAAAAAAAATTGAAGCTTTAATATATTCCTACTCTCTGACCCCATTCCTCCTTTTCTGTGCATCAACAGTTTTAACAATCTGGCAAAAGCAAACCCTGAAACTAGAAAACCCTTTCCTAACCAGTGTCACAAAAACACAGTGTAATTTACTGAGAAATGTTTTTATGTTTTAGTATGTTATCTCTTCTTATCTTTTCTTTGCTATTTTTTTCTTTCCATTTTATACCACTTAGTTCCTCATTTTTTAATAGCTGTTCTGAAAAGACCAGTTTGCATTTTAAAACAAACAAGAAAATAGAATCTGGTTATGGAATTGAGCTTAATATGGTAGTGGCTGCTAAACAAGATTGACTAATAATAATAAAAATCAGTGAAATCACTCTTACATATAATCTTTTCACTGTGAAATAAACCACTGCTACATCCACGCTAAGCATATGTAAACAAAACAGATGGGGGATTTCCCACTGCTGGTTTCTTTCTTCTAAGGATGGTTATTTTCAGTTCACAAACTCTCAGCTGTCATCCCTGATTTATCTCCGCAGCAGATTCCTGTTGGGGTCACAGGGCTGGGAGCTGGGGCGATGTGGCACGTCCCCCGCTCGCTGCGCTCTGCTGCCTCTGCCAGCCACAGCGTTCGTAGCTGGGGTTCGTGCTTCCCTTTTAACCCCTTTCTCATCCCTCCTTCTGCCAGTGCCTGACATTTTGTGTATCTTGGTCGTGCTCCAGCGTGGTGAGAGCCGTGGGAAGGAGAGGCACGAGCTTAGTTTGTTGGTGAGCATCCTCCTTTAATTCGGGCACGGGAGAGAGGGCTACTAGAGAGAACGAAACCCCGCCTGCGTTCAATCTGCTACCCAAACAATGGCTTTATTTAAACATATGAAGACATCGCTGTGTAGAGATCCTTTAAAAAATGTTTTAGCCTTTCCCAGCCGTAGAGAGCGCGACCACTTTATTTGCTGGAAAGGGCTCTTCCCGCCCCTTCCTACTGCTGC
>VXAX01001069.1:161266-210329 GCA_013399835.1 Leptocoma aspasia | reverse complement strand
GGCGGCGGCGCGAAGGGGGCGGGCGGCGGCCGCAAGCTGCCGACGTGCGCCGAGCACGACCTGGAGAACTACAGCATGTACTGCGTGAGCTGCCGCAGCCCCGTCTGCTACCAGTGCTTGGAGGAGGGCAAGCACAGCAAGCACGACGTGAAGGCCCTGGGAGCCATGTGGAAGCAGCACAAGGTGAGTCCCGGCTGGGACAGCCGGCTGGGAGCTGGGTGACGCCCAGAGCTGGGGTGATGCTCTGCACTGGCGTTTGTTCATCCCAATGCCCCAAACGGCGGGTTGCGGTTTGTGGGACATGAGGTTCTTCATGTCCGTCATCCTCTCAGACTTTTCTTCCTTCGGAACGGTGCTCTTAGGGTTTTGGCCCTTCCTGGCTTCCCACTGACTCCGCAGCCTCTGCTCGGGGTTGGGAAACCCGGACTCCCTCTCATGTTGGCCTCACCTTGACCAGTGAGGTTCAACCAGGTCTCAGGCAGATAGCTGGAATTGGCAAGTCTATCTCACCAACTTGTTTGCCTTCCACGGGGTCCTTGGCCATCCTGTCCTCAGCCTTCCCATGCTCTCACAGTGGCAGCGGCTACTGTGAGGAGACAGGGTGCTTGTTCCTTCTTTTCACCACCTCCCTTTCATCCAGGACTCAGTACAAGCTGTCACAACTGTATGTCAATGAGGGAGTGTGGCACATAGCCACCCAAATGTTTTAGGCAAGAAAGCATGATACAGATAATCATGGACACGGGGTGTTCTCCTGGGGCTTAAAGAGGTCTCCTCCTACTCCATTCCCAAAGAAGCCAGGAGTAATGGCTGGAGGGACTTTCATGATACAAAGATAAATAAGGAATTGTACATGGGGACTAGGAACAAGTAAAGGTTTTTCTGGTTCACATATTGTCACTGTCTGATTCATGCTTCCCTGCAAGTGATGCTCCCTACCTCTCCCTGGATTCCTTTGTGGAGATGTCAGAGCCATGTGCTTGGCTACACAGGGGTTTAGTGAGGTCTGGTAGAGCTGGTGGGTCACTTGGTCATGCTTTCCTTGCTAAAAATAAGGCTTTGCAACCATGTGAATAAAGAGCAAGATGTGGCCTTAGAAGTTGCAAATATGTATGAAGTTAGTTCTTGCTGAGAATGATGGACCCTGGAAAAATGATTAGTTAATATATGTGAACGTACAGAGGGGACTTCAATACCTGAGAGCTGAGGACAATCCTTTGGCACTTCCTGCTGTGCTGAGCTTAAAGGACTTCTCCCACAGCTGTGCAAAAAGCACTTTACCAGCTCTGCTGGCTGCAGGATTCCCTTCTTTTGCTCTCTGCTTGCAGTTAGCAGTAAAGAAAGCACAGAAAGATCCTTTCAGACACTGCAAGAAAGGTCAAGATCAAGACTGGTGTCATCAGCCCTTGGCCATGGAGTGGCTGAGCACAAGATAGGCCGAGGTATTTGGTGAGGCAAAAAATTGACTTCCTATTTTAAGATCCAAAGAAGATGCCCCTTGGGGTGATCTGCATTGTTTATCCATCCAAGAAGAAAGACAAACTTCTTCTGGAGGTGTTTCAGTTTGAAAGTCCTGCCAACAGCTCAGCCATCATTACTCCCTAACACAATGAGTGTTTGTGCAGAGAAGTTCTCTTGGCCCAGAAGGAGCAGATTAAACATTTGCAGCTGCTGTTCATATCCCAGTGTCAGAATCCACTTCTGAGCAGAATTGTTTTGATGAGCAGGGTCTGAGTTCACAGTTCAAACGTGGCTGATGTTTTGGAGAGCTTGAGAGACCAGCTTGTGATGTATTATGGTCTACCTTGAGTTAAAACTGTTTGATGCCTTTTGAAACATTACAGTCCAGAGTAATCAAAGGTCAGAATTAGGAATTTTCTCTTTTTCCTACTGTCAAATATTGAAAAAAACCCTTTGGCTTCTATTTTTACTGCATTTTTTTCTGTGGCTGAGGTATCACAGAACATGATTTTTCTCTTGATTTGTGTATTTAATCAATGTCAAAATTCTAGCGAAAAGAAACCCTCAAAATTAAGTAATTTGGGGACTCTGAAATTATGCTCTTGTGAATATTATATTTTCCAGACAAATGTGCTTGGCACAAAATAAATATAATAGAAGTGCATAGCCAGGCATCCTAAATCACCAGCTCACATTCATTCAGTTAAATTGTTTTGGAATTAGATACAACTGCTTAGAAATAGTTCTGTGATACAGCAATTTCTACAAGTTTATTACCTGCAGTTACTTTGGCCAAACCATAAATTGCTTACATGGACTGTATGCCAAACGTAATTTAAGGTTTATGTGTTCTCTCCAGATGCTCCAGGCATAGCTGGTAGAGGCAGCTGAAAGGTTTGTTCTTAGACCAAGAAGCCTTCCTTGTCTTAGCCTTTTGTTTGGCTCCTCCTTTGTCTGGGCCTTTTACAGTGACCTAATGGCGAATTACAGAGTGTATAACCTTGTCCAGGCAGTGCTGCAGACCATGCAAAGAAATGTGCACTTACCCTCAGCTGTACTGCTGGTACCAAAGCTATGCTAGACTGGGTGGCCCCTGTTAGTGATGCAGGCTCCCCATTGCACTGCTGTGTGTAACTTCTCCTACAGAGAAAGTATAATTGGTGTAAAATAACAACAAGGCTCCAATGGCACAAATCTGTGAAAATCCCCTGGTTTAGCTGGACTTCCTTATATTCACTTGCCTAAAAAGTGCATCTGCACCAGCAGTTCAAGGTTATTAAGAAAAACTCTTAGTCTTCTGTTGAAGTTTAATCCTTTCATGTTTTCTTAGCAAGTACAGTGGTACTGTAATCACATTTAGGTAGGACTTCAGACCTATGAATATGAGGAATGATGGGGGACACGTTTCAGCTCTGCCCATTCTAAAGTGTTAACTATAGGTGTATACCAAAATGCTGGAAACACCCACAGCTGGATAGGTCTGTGAAGGGCAGGCAGGCAGGCAAGTGTAGGGGTCCACATGCCCGCTTTTATTTCCTGACCTAAAGACTTGTGTTCCCAAAAAACGTGGGGTTTATGAGAATTCAACACCAGGACAAGGTTATCTAATCAATAGTCAATCTGCTGCTAAAAAGAGATGGAGGGAAGGCAAGCTAAATGAGCATGAACTGTTTGGTTGAAAAAGGACATGGCCATTATCTGGTTCATTTTCTGAAATCAGAGGTCTTCCCTGCCCATCTGGGTTTAATTACTTACGCTTGTGATCTCTGTGTTCCTGTAATTGATGGAAATAGACCCTTGGTATCCATCTCCAGCCCTCACATTATTGGTTGCAAGACCAGGTATTAAAGTAAAGATAACACCAGGTGGAATAACATTTGTCAAGAGTTATTAATTGTCCCAGTCAATGGAGCTTGTTACATCTCAGTTTGGCTTACAGTAAATATTTCTGTGGTATGAAAGATTGCTCTGGGTGTACAGGGCATTTTTTATGGCTTGGTTGGTTTACTGAGGGCTTAGTCATGTAGCTCCACTTGATTTTAATGAGAAGTGCATGACTAAGTTCCTCTGATTTGCAAGGTATCTTTTACAAATGCTTGGAAAAACAAAGCTATTGTCTCTAAGTGGGTTTCACAAATGGAAATCTGGTCTTCTACTCGGCTTCATGCTGCAGTCGAGTTAATGCAACCACAGGTTTTAATGAACAGATCAATTTGCTTATGAGCCCTTTAGACAGCGACATGGCTGAGTTTCTGTTGCAGCTCTCTGTGATGGGCGTGTGCCAGGAGCCAGGAGTGACTGTGCTGATTGCCATTGGTATATATATGCTGCTTACAGTTCGTCTGTGGTGGTTTTCTACAGCTGCTGTGATGCCCACATACTGCTTTTGTCTCTTCTGGTCTGGTTAAATGCACTTCGAGATGATTTGAGAGCTGGGGCAGATGTTGGGAAAGTGGAAGTTTTCCTTCTCTCGGGACCAGCCATTGGTTTTGATTTGAAAGAAAGGAACCCTTGCCTCCCTGGGACAATTTGGTCAGGACAGTCAATGACAGAGAATATAATGCTCCTGCCACCTATTTCTTTCTTGCTTACACCCCAGCTGCTTTGTAATGTGCTGCTTTCACCTTGTTCTGTGTCATCCTCACAAATCAAAGGCTCAGATGTGCCCTGTGAGTGGAACAGAAAGTGTGATCAAAAAAGCTGGGCTTCAAACTTTGGCAAACACAATCAGCCTGTGCAGAGCTGACCTCAACTCCTGATTGTCTGATCTGGCAGAAAACAGAGATTTTTTTCATGGACCTGGAGTTTGCTTCCATGGCCTCCTATAGTGTTAATAACAAACATTGTCATTTCAGGTTTTTGTGCATTTACAAGGGTTTGTGTAGGAAAATAGCAAAGATTCAAATATTGAGAAATAGGCACAGTAATGTGTCTTCTCTTTACATTTGTTAGGAATTAATTTTGTAAAGCATGTTCTCATTTAGAATTTAGCACTAATGTGCTTTCAAGGGGCCACTTTCCAGCCTCTTGTTCCCTGGTGTTACATACGTCCGGGGTTGCTCCATCCCAGGTGCAGAACCTCACAATGACATCAGCCAGTTCTTTGAGTACACTTAGTGGATCCTATTGGGACTCATAGACTTAGAGAGATCCATCTGGAGTAGCAAATCCTGCACAAATTTGGGGTTGAGGAGTTAATCATTCTCACAGTCATGGTCCTCCAGCTCAGGCCACTGGGACCCCCAGAATGCATCGCTGGGTCTGCCAGGGGCAAAACCACTGTTTCCTTCCTGTCCTTGAAGTTCATCAACAAGCCTCTGGTTCAGCTTAGAGATCTCAGGGGTTAGCTGAGGAAAGAGAAGGTTAGGCCTAGAGTGTGGACTTGAAAAAGGCATATTCTACGTGCCTTACTGGTCAAAAGTTAGAGGAAGAGTTTTTTTCCAACTTTTGCAGAAACATTCACCCATTTGTTGAGTTGGAGCATGGGAAACTGGAGCCCCAAAGAGACATTACTATGAAGTCTGAGAAGGCAGATTTGTCTTTAAAATCCTAGTGTATCTCAGGTTTGGTAGGATCTACCACATTTATAAAGATTTCAGACTTGGATGGAAAAGAAGTGTTATTTTGGAAAGCACTTGGGGATTTTTTCAGCATGACAGATGCTGCTGTGTAAGTGTAAGACCTGCCTCCTTATACATGTGGGTAGCTGTCTTATAAAAAGGTGTTTTGACTTGCCAAGTTGCTGCAATAAATTGGAACATGCAGACACAATACTTGACTGCCCCCACATGCATATTTCACCCTCATTAAATCTGATTACAGTAAAAATCTTAACTATTCTTTTCTAGGACAAACACTTTGTGGAATTAGGAATACATGTAAGCCTTCTAGCACATTATTAATCATCAAATCCAAGGGTTACTAAGAAAAATGTTTGCATTTTATCACTAACTTTTTCTCCTTTCTCCTCCTTTTTTCTTCCTTGCAGGCACAGCTGTCTCAGGCTTTAAATGGTGTTTCAGATAAAGCAAAGGAAGCTAAAGAATTTTTGGTTCAGCTGAAAAATTTATTGCAGCAGATCCAGGTAACTGTAAAATATTATCTGTTTTGATAATACAGTAATCAATAGAACTGAGTGAATAATTTATTTGATGAGTTTGTCTCCTGTGCAATTCTCATCTTTCCTGGAATCATCTGACCTTTCTTGAATGGATTTGCTAGGTAAAATTATTCATCAAATAATGCCTGCAAGCCCCTTTTAGCTTCTAGATTGTTTGCTGCTTGTTGCAAAAAGCTGATACTCAATACTGGACATCTGAGCTGGGTTGATTGGTGTTTGATTGAATCCATTAGTCACGCTTCTAGGCTCCTCCCTGACTGCAATCGCTTGAATTTGGCATTTAGGATAAATTCTCATTTTAACACATTCAAAATTTACTGCTAGCTTTTCATCTTACATTTTCTAAAAATGCACTAATTTTGCAAAAAATCCAGTCAACTTGCCTATTAGAGTACTTGTAGGAATGTCATACATATACTCAAATATACAGGAATATTCTACTAAAAAAAAAAAAGTAACTGCCTCTAAATCAATGTGTCGTTTATCAGAGCGTAAGTTATTTTCATGCCTGTAATTGTCCAGATTTAGTAGTCAGAAAAAGAGCTCATAGTGAGTGCAGTAATTGAGGGCACAGACCCAAAATAAAACAAACTTTAATTTCAATCAAATTTAGACTCATCAGTGCTGGAGGTCAGATGATCCTCAAGGTCCTTCTCGCCCTGCAGAGTGTACCTGGAAATGTGCCACTCTAATTTGAGCTGCACAGTGTCCAGGAGGGGACACTTGCTTTCTGCTGCAGCAATGCTCGACAGCCATGGGATATGCATCATCTGCTCTTCAGTAGCCCACTCTGCTGCTTGCTCATCTTTCATCAACAAGTCCTGTGCTTGTTAGTAACAGGAAACCAAAGCAGAAATTCAAAAAGTTTATAATTTATTCATTAAAGTATTCCACTTAAAACCCCAGAGCGTGAATTCGTACCACAAGGGCTGCCCAAGAACTTGGGTTGCCTCAGGGCAGCCTAACTAGGCACCCCCACAGTCTTCCATGTCCATGTGGGGAAGGGAACACACCAAAATGAGAAACTGGTAAAATAAAAGGACTTTTAACAAAAGATACCAGTGCAGAGCCACTGACTGGCACCTGTAATGTGCTGTATTTTGGCTGTAGTGTGAGGTTTCTCTCAGCTGACTTACCCATTTGACAGTTATGTAGCTCAGTTAGACTTCTTTCACTCATTTAGACTTCTTTCACTGCCCAAGGAGAAAAGACAGGCACCTCTAGAGAGCATTTCTTCCTATAGGTATGAACAGCTCTTTTAGGATGGGATAACCCATCCAAAACAGTAGTCTATCACCAATCTTTCTTGAGTCATCTAGCTCCATTACAAATGTATTTTTCCCTCCTGAAACCTAGAAGTGGCCTATTATGACTATTTATGACTATGCTGTAAAATCCTTTAATGTGTTTCAATAAAATCACTGCCAAATTGCTCTGCATAACGGAGCTGCTACAGTTGGATCAAAAGACCAAGCCATTTATTTGATGTTGCTCATTGCTTAAAATGCTAGAGGAGAGCTCAGAAGAGGAAATTATATCCAGCAGTACCCTCTAACATTTAGCCAAGTCTGGGCACAAATCTGAGTCTGACCCTCATGTGTTGAGCCAGTTTTCATCCTGAGCCTGAGTGAAACATCAAATTTCAGCAAACCAAAACAGCAGGACTAATCAGCTGCATATTGTATTCCGAAGTAAAACAAGGCTGGGGCATGGCTCCAAGATGATCACCCACACACTTTAACCCTTAAGGAGCTCCCTGGAATGGTTTTCTCCCATGACAAGTCGCACCCTTCTCATGCAATGTCCGAGCAGCCTTCGATGACAGCACATACCAGGGAATGCTCCTGGTAGCCAGGTTTGGTACAGCCATACTCTTCGAGGGGAAAGGGTTTAGATGTGTCATGAGCCAATCTGTGCCTTTTGACATTTGGACAAAAAACAGTTATTGTACTGTTATTTTGTGGAGGAACAGATGTAGCCTTTGTGCATAGGTTTATAGCCAGACACACTCAGACATATCTCAGAGCAGGTTATTTACAGTAGAAATCTTATCACAGATGCCTCACTCGCATATGGACATTTACGCCTCAGCAAAGAGGTGTTTTAGCAATACTGCGGGGTTTTTCTTTCTGGTTGTTGTTGTTGGACCCCACACACTGCTGGGAACCTACCCCCTGGGCCCTTGAAGGAGGTTCCCTCTCGTGAGTTCTTTGCTAGGGATGAAAAACGAGCAGGACTCACTGTTTCTTGGTCTTCAGGTTGTTGTTTATTTTTCTCTTAAGTTCAGTACGCCGTCTACACACCAGACTGAGCATATGAGAAACAAGGCATAAAACGGAAAAAATGGCCTCGATACTCAAAACCAAGGTCTTTTTAAAGCTAATCAGTCCAACTGCTTTCTAACACGTATCTTGTTTTTATTTTACTACCAATAACTTCTATTAAACTACACACGTAGCACCTATGTTGCTGCTTTCTCTAACCAATGACTTTTTGCCACCAATACGACAGAAAATGGAGTGGAAGAAGAACAAGAAGGAGAGGAGACAACACCCAAAATCCTCCATCTTGTCTCCCATTCACACTCATATTAAAATCCTAAAACCCTAAATCCTTCATCCTGTGAAAGACTATTATTACTACTACTACATACTACTGCCTAGTTCACACCTGTGTTCTCCAACTCATCCCAAAGCCTTAGTAATTTTTTTCCCTGGAACAGAGGTTAAAAGCAGTGTCCTGCTGAGAATGAGGGCTTCCTAAACAGAAAACATTCCCTGTGCCCTGGATTCCAACACAATACTTTTATACAAAGGAGCAAGCAATATGTAAATTTTATTATCCTGTCTCAATGCACTGCGGACCAGACAGCCATCCACACTCTTTATCTCCTCTCTGAGTTTGCCAGAACTACCCGGAACCGTGCTTTCATCTTACCTGGGGCAGTTTGCAAATTCATAATTTACTTTTCTTTTCCCTGCTTTGCAGATCTGTCATTTCCCCCTCTTTTTTCCTGCCTTTCTCTTCTCTGAGGTCACTTTTATATGTCTTGGTCTTTTCTTTTCAGATACTGCCTGTTCCTCATTGCTCCTGTTGCTTCCTTGCTTCTCCTTGTTGCTGTCATGATCTGATTTTCACATTTTCCCATCTGCTGTAACAATTTCATACTTTCCCACTTGAAGGAGGCATGTCGCCAAACACCCCGTTTGATGCGTGAGCAGAAAATGAGGAGAGAAACGCTGCACTGCAGCCACCGACTGACTCGGGCTCTGTGCACAAGCCAGCACCTGAGGAGTAACGGGATGGAAATGGGCTTGGGGGGAGCTGGGTGTGGTACAAGCCGAGGAGGGAGGGATGCAAACAGGAAGAGCCTGAGACAAACCTGTGAGCAGGAACTGATCTGTCTGGTGTCTGCCCACCACCAGATAAGCCCCTGCCCACATCTCGCTGCCAGGTCTAGGACTGCGCTGGGGGCTTCTCAGGGAACGCTGACCCTGCATCCATCAGCTGGAGAATGGGATGCATGGGTCACAGTGAGAGAAGGGAATACAGTGCTGAAAATGTTGAACTCAAAATAAAGAAGACAAAGGAAATGAGTATAAAATAAGAGAAAAGCAAAAGAGCTAAGAGATAGTAATGAGTTAAGGGAGTACAGTGGCTTAGCAAAGAGGTGCTTCTCCTTCAGTACATGTTTAAAATCTTCTCACATTTGATGATTTTTTTTTCTTTTTTTAATTGGGGTATTTGGGAGGAAAGCTGATAGCACACCTAAACATCTCCTTGGAAGAGGAGCTTGAAAGTTTTCTCCTTCTAGTCTCATGAGCAGAGGAGGTGAGGGAGAGTCTTCCTTTGAATGGGTACTTCAGCAGTAGTTCCAGAGATTTATGTAATGCTAAATTGTTCCCAGACTCTACTAAAGGCTGAGTGTTGTATACCTCATGCTGGTTTCTACCTAGCGAAGAATTTTACCATAATGTGAATAGAAAGTTGCCTCTTTTTTTAAAAGCTGATTAAGTACATAGCTCCACTGCCAAGTGCTAGCTATTTTTAAAAAAGTACTTGAAGCAATACACAAACCTTAAGGCTTTGTACCTCATTAGTTTCCTTGTAATAAGCCAGAATTATGGACCAGATTCTGGTCCATAATTTTGTTCTAATTGCTGTGGTACAGAGACAGTGATTTCAAAGTTGCAACAGTGGGATAATTAAAACAGATTGGAGCAGAATCCTCTTATGTATATATGCACTGTGTATGTTACATTTAGCATTTACATTATGTTGTACTACATCTGTCGTCCAGAAAGTGCCAGTAAATCATGGTTTTGAATAAGACCATTTGTGGTGTGGCATCTTACTGTTTCATTTTATAGCATGCAGCTATTACTGGTACAGCTGTAATGAGACCAGAAAGGCAACAAAAATGCTGAGGGTCTTCAAAGGAAATCTTTTCTGAACAGCAAAGCAGGTATGAGCAGCAGCTTAAGCTGCAAGCTGTGCTTTCTTTGACGGGTATGACTCTCTCCTTGTAGGAGAACGGGCTGGATTACGAAGCCTGCCTTGTGGCTCAGTGCGATGCCTTGGTTGACGCGTTAACACGGCAAAAGGCAAAACTGCTCACAAAGGTCACCAAGGAACGTGAGCACAAGCTGAAGGTGAGCACTCCTCTCATCAGCTCAGCACACCTGGTGTGTTTTGTCAAGTTCCCCCAACCCTTTACACCGTGAAATCTCCTAGTAACCAAATTCTAAAGTCCTTTAGCAGGTTCCAGTTCAGCAGTTTAATGGAACTGTGCACATTAAATGATGGCCATACTTCAGCAGTTTGTTGAATCAGGCCATCAATCTTTATTTATCTGATGGTTTGGGGCTATCTTTTGAGAGGTGCTTATCAGTGAAACCTGTTTATAGTTTGGATTTTGGGACCTCCAGCCCACATAAACTGTTGTGATTTTGATATCTCCTTGAGTCTTTAAATTCAGGTAAGCCACCTCCAGAAATACATGAGCTACTCAAAATATATTAAAGAAATGCAGTAAAAGGAGATGGCAGGAAGAAATCTAAAATGGTTGAAGAAAGTGGCAGTCAAGAAATATTTAAATAGACACATTTCTTAAAATGCTGATCTTTATGTGATTTTGAGGTACTACAGTGCCATTCACATTAAAAGTATCTAAGACAGAAGGAAAAACTGAAGTGGATTATCTAGCATATTAGTTAACAAAATCTACCTGAGATCAGCATTCAGCTTGCTTAACAAGAACCAGCATTTAGGACATACTGCTGACAGCACAGCAAACCTTGCAGTTTATTGCTGTCACAAGTTGTCCTACAGAACACACTGCTATTAGACCTAGTCCACAGCCATGTGGCAGCAGAATCAAGGCCAAAGTCTGAAAAAATAGGATGCAGCTATTTTATTTCTTAATTCCAGTAATGTGTTCTTAAGCAGATCAGGTTCAATGATAAATTGTGAAGAGAATGTTAGGGCGTGATCTGCAAGAAACCACTCCAGCAGTTTGCCTCTAAAGTGAAGGACTTTTTAAGAGCTCAGATGTTAGTGAAAGTGTGGCTGGAAATGTGAGCACTGCAAATGCAGAGACATGTTCTGTGCCCTCTCTGCCCCAAGCAAGCCTAATCTTTGGGAAATTAATCTGCTCTGAAAATTGAGATTCCCTGTGCACAACATTTTGCCAAGCTAATTATTGCTATTTACAATAGAGCAAGTGAGTGAAGCTGATGGAGATATGGCAATGGCCATATGGCAGCTAAATTAAGCATAGATTTAACACACTCTCCCATTCCTTGTCTCTTCTGAAACAATTTTATACAATTCACTGCAAGCTGAGGCAGCATAGCGCTGTACTGATGTTTGTTTTCCAGGTTGTTTGGGACCAGATAAATCACTGTACACTGAAGCTACGCCAGTCAACAGGGCTTATGGAGTATTGCCTAGAAGTTATCAAAGAAAATGATCCTTCTGGGTTTTTACAGGTATTTTTCTTCCTAATGTTCTGGGAAAAAAAAAAAAAAAGAAAATACATTAAAGCTAAATCTAAAAATGTGTGGCTTTGTTAATTAGCCCCTTCCACCTCCAGGGCAGGTTCACTTTAACTCCTGTAAGTACTGTCTAAAAACTCAGAGGGACTGGTGACTGCATGAGTGTCCCTGCAAAGAGATGATGTTAACAGCTGCACCCTGTCTGAGGTGGGGACTTAGTGGTCACACCACTCCCACAACTCCTGATGTCTTTCCTCTTGCCAGCCCTTCCTTCTGGGCTGAGAAAAAGATGCTATGCAGTTAATGATAGCTTTTTGCAGAATATTATTTTATTCCCATCTGAGAAACCCAACACAGGGCCTCCACAGGGCTCTCTGATTAATTTGGAGAGGACAGTGACTCAGCAGAGTAGTACTTCTCCCCCTTGTGCTTCTCCCCTTCATTTTGCCATGTAAAAGAGTCCTTTCAACATCTCCCCTGTAAGGAAATCTAGTCTGAAGGGGCTTCCATGTAGCTTTGCTTCACTGAGATTGTTGCACGAAGACCTGTGGCAGCTCCAGGTATCTTTGCAAAATATGGCCTATCCAATAATTGCCTTAATTTGCAGGATATTGTTTCTTAGGTGCAAACAGTGAAAGTGTCTGTTGATGAGACAAACATAACAGTGTTTTTTCCCATAAAATATTTTAATTTATTTTAATATGTTTATTAATTATTTTATTTTGCCCTAGTAGTTTTGCTGCCTTATTTGTTGCCTAAAAAGATACATCACACAAAATGACCTGCACACATGAATGCGTGAGTGTCAGGGGTCTGTCAGAGCATCCCTAAAAAACAGGATGAGAATTAGCCAACCTAAACCTATTAGCACTCCAGTCTGATTATTACTGTCATGTCTGGTCTCAAGCAAGAGAGGGGAATGTGTGGTGTAGATTAATCTCAAGATTACACAGATTTTAACAGGCTGTTGGTTGGACACTACAGGACAAAGAAAACATTTAGGTCTTACCTATGTGCTGTCTAGATACATGCTTTACTTTCTTTCCAGCTTACTTTTCCTGTAACTTCTGTGACTTCGGTTTTTGCAGCCCCCTTTATAAAAAAGAAACCCCAAACCATTTTTGTTTTTACTTTTTCCTGGTTTATCTAATGATGCTTTCAAGATAGCCAGCAGACACCCAGCAGCCAGAAGGCACTGCATTATTTTGAGCATCTACTCCTGCAGCCAGGATATTGAGACATGGCCAAGGGATCCAGCACCCCAGTCAGTGACTGCGAGGTTGCAGGAGGCTGTGGGATGCTCCTCCACCCACTGCTCAGACTGATTAGGAGCTGTGGATGCAGGGGCTCAGACAGGAGTGTCCTCAGTAAAGGTAATGAGGAAAAATATCCGAATTCCTGCAATAAAGGAAAACTCTCTCTGCTATAATGAGAAAAAAAGTTCTACTCCCTGTCACTTACAGGACTGTCAGGGACTCCAGATATCCAAATGGCAGCTTCACTGAACTCAGGGACAGTTGAGTGCATTGATTTCCACAGAGCCAGGATTTAACTTCCAGAAGTGTCTGTTGTGATAATTTTAGTTTGACTTTTGGTCTGATTGTCTGTGGGCTGAGCTAGAGCAAAGCTTTAAAAGTTAAATTCAGTTTTGATGTAATGGTAGAAAATCCATCATATATGTGAAAGTCTGACTGACAATTTATCACCCTCACTGTGAGTAATATACACCTTCCTTACCATTTGATTTTTTAAATCCTTTAGCTTTCATCCACTGAATCATCTCTCCTAAATGGAGAGACTCAAACATTTAAGCCTCTCTTTGTGCAACTTCTTTTTAAGCAGAAGAGCAAAAGTAGACCATGCAGATCAGAGAGCAGAGTACAGAATTATATGTAGGCATTCAAAGGCATGACACACAACATAATCTTAACAAGTTTTATAAATGCAGTTTTTACTTTCCTAGTCTAAGATGAGATTTATTTTGAAAAGACAAGATGAAAGAATGCAACATAAATGAACCTCACCCCAAAATGACCAGATCCCATCTCGTCTGTTTTGCTGTCTTAATCCTGTTTCCTTTGTGCTCTATCTCACAGGCATTCTGTCATTCTTAATGTGTGCATCTGCCATTTCATTATAAACCTGATGCTCTCTTTCAGATTTCGGACGCTTTAATCAAGCGTGTTCAGGTATCTCAGGAACAGTGGGTCAAAGGAGCCTTGGAGCCAAAAGTATCTGCTGAGTTTGACTTGACTCTGGATAGTGAACCTTTACTGCAGTCAATTCACCAGCTGGATTTTATTCAGATGAAATGTAGGGGTGAGCTTTTATGATTTTCCTTTTTCTGTTTTTCATGCATGTGTTGAAACAATGCTGGGAGGTATGAGGACACCAAAGCAGGGAAGAGGAGTGACTTGAATTTGCTGGATAGTTTTAAAAGGTTTTCAGGCAAATTCAGGTTAGTGGGTGTTTCCTGGAAAGGTGTGCTCCCCTCACATGTATAATCTTTAAGTGTGTCTGATATTTCTGTCTGAGCTGAACAAGCTCAGATAGAAATACCAGATGCACCTAAAGATTGTAAAGATAAATTCTTCAGAGTAGGGCTTTGAAGATTAATAAGACATGAGCTGCATGAAACTTCATGCCATTTGGTAGCGTTCCCAGGTCTGACTGATTGAATGGTTAATTCAAAATACTAATTACCCCTATATTGTCAGAAACAGCTGAAGTAGAAAATAAATATTACATACACACAGACACAGACACACACACATGCTTGAATAGGGAAAAAACCCACCAGCCTTTGACCTTTGACTTGTATCTGGACTATGCTGCAAAAAGTGCCCATCTTAATAAAAATATTAGGAGGAAGAGATTCACAGGGGGAAATTACCTCCATGACTGTACCACACAAGGGGAAAGTAGCTCCATGGCTATACCATTCCATAGTTCCATGTACCTGGATAATTCTGATGGACAAGCTAGAGGGAATTGAGGTTAAAAATGTATCTAAAAGAAGAAGATGATGACCAGGACATGCCACTGACATTAAAAAAAAAAAAAAAAGAGAGGAAATTAACATCATGAGCTTATAGTGGGGTTAGTTTATATGGAGCAGGATGAGAACTGTATCAGAATTAGATAGATCTGTAGAACACTTGGGTTTGAAAGCCATTGTGATCCCTGGGAATGATGTCATTAGCTTCTCTCAGTGGTGATTCAAGCCTTAATTATACATGTGGGTGACAGGATAGAGGCTGCCAGAAGTCAGTGAATGAGTTAAGGATATTAGTGTAGTGATGTCAGATGTGCTTTTTTTTTGTTTTGAGCAAGCATAAAGAATTTTGTTCAGCTTATGTGTTCTCTCTGGGCCTAATTCTGCATCTAAGACACCCAAGATGAAGTAATTAGGGTGGATAATTAGGCAGATATGTGGAGAAAAAAATGTACAAACAGTTAAAGGCCAGAGTCTGCTCACCAAGAATGCTTTGCATCTTGGCATAAACAGGCTATGTTGAAGGTATTCAATAAACATCTGTGAACTGCTCCTTTGAAATGCTGTCAGACAGGCAAGTGGAGTCAAGAGAGAAGGAATATCACTGATAAAACTCCTCTGAATGCTGTCTGCACTTGTCTTTTTTAAAATCAGTTTATATTTAATGCTAGCCATATTTATTGTGAAATATGTTTAATACTAATCTCCCACGACTCTTCTTTACAAACATAGGAAAAATTTAGTTAAACTAATCACATAGATTGCTAATTAACCACAGGTTACCTGAGGTGAGAGCAACTCAGGTATTTGGCTTGTGGACATTCACCTGGCTTAAAGCTTGAAGACTTACAAAACTTTAATTGAGCCAGATTCACTTGTGCTTTATGAAAGATAGTGTTATCTGCTACACTCTCATTTATCATAAGATGGCAGGGAAACTCTGGTGCTGAGTTAGACACAATCTCAAGAGCAGAGAAGAAGACAGGACTTTTGCAGCCCAAACCTGTGCAGAGCATCCAAACACACTTGGCCTTTGCTCCCCAGAGGCAGGGTTAGCCTCAGGAAGAACTTTTGCTTGAGCTGTCTTGGTCTTGGCCATCTGTTTCATGTCCCATCAGGTTGGTCAGCACAACTGGTATGACCATGCACACACCACACAAAGAATAGTGGAAAGGGTGTCACCTGGCCACCATTCTTTAAGGTGCATCTGGGATGGCATTATTCCCCTTCACACCTCTGTGTGCCCAAGCAGAACAAGCCACTGACCAGTTCCTAGCTAGGATTCGTAGTACAGGGGATTGTTTAGTATATAGATGTGTATTTATCTTTCTCCATTTATGACAGCGAGTCTATTTCCATTTGAACTTCTCAGTCTGACACTTTGGCTTTTTTTCCTGAAATTTTACTTCTATGATCTGAACCAACTCTGCATTATTTTAGGATCATAAAATGATCTGGGTTGGAAGGGAACCTTAAGGATCAACCCCTGTCATGGGCAGGGACACCTTTTCCTAGACCAGGTTGCTCAGAGCCCCATCCTGCCTGGCCTTGAACACTGCCGGGGATGGGGCATCCATGGCTTCCCTGGGCACCCTGTTCCAGTGCCTCACCACCCTCACAGTAAAGACTTCCCTCCTAATATCTAATCTAAACTGTCTCTTTCATTTAAAGCCATCCTCCCTTGTGCTATTACTACATGCCCTTGTAAAAACTCGCTCTCCAGCTCGCTAGTAGGCCCCCTTTGGGTACTGAAGACCACACTATGGTCTCCCTGGAGTCTTCTCCAGGCTGAGCAATCCCAGCTCTCTCTCTCAGTCTGTCTTCATCGGAGATGTGCTCCAGCCCTCTGGTCACCTTTGTGGCCCCCTTCTGGACCTTCTCCAACACTCCCACATCCTTCCTATGTTGGGGGCCCTGGAGATGGACACAGTACATCGAGCCATTGACCATAACTCTTTCAGTGCAGCCATCCAGCCAATTCCTTATCAACTGAGAGATCCATCCATTGAAATCCTTGTCTCTCCATTTTAGAGAGAGGGATGTCATATGGGACAGTGTCAAATGTTTGTACAAGTCCAGGTAGGTGACACCAGATCCTCTTCCCTCATCTGCCACTGCTGTTATTTTGTCATAGAAGGCTACCAAATTTGCCAGGCGTGATTTGCCCTTCTTCAGATGCACTATTTGCATTTTCTCATGCAGAGTGGTTGTGCATGTAGAAATACAGGTATCACAGAGTAATCAACTCAGCATTTCAGAAGCAAGTGCCCAAACTAATTGGGAACATCACTTTGCTGACTGGAAGGAGCAGCTGCAGTTGCATGGTGATGTTTTGCTGTTTATCACCATAAGCACTGGAACAGATTGCCCAGAGAAGTTGTGGCATCTCCCTCACTGGAGATATTCAAGAACTGTAAGGACACAATCCTGTACCATGTGCTCTAGGATGTCCCTGCTTGGGCAAGGAGGTTGGACCAGATGACCCCCTGTGGTCCCTTCCAAACTGACCTGTTCTGTGATTCTGTGACTTGCATATTTCTGAGCATCCAGTTTCACAAAGAAAAAATGTGTATGTCTCTTCACATCTACTCCTCTTTCTTCAATCCTACCTACGCCAGCACACCGACAAGTCATCAGTCTTTACCAAATGCTGGTGTTGAGGTGAGTGTTATTAAGTCATTTTACTGGTTGATCTGACAAGAGCAGATGCTTTAAAGATGTCAATGATCTGTAAAGGAAGTTTTGGGGAAGTCTAGGAGAACAGGGCAAGCATGGCTTTTCTAACTGTAAGGTTTTTTTTTGTTTTTTTTTTTTTTTTCAAAAACTTACAGTTTTTGTTTTTTTTTTTTTCCAAAAGCTTTGCAATGTAATATCTTTATTATTTTTATCAATGCTTAGTACATGACTGAATTTCTATTTTTTTCAAACTCTGGCCTCATTCAACCTCATTGAGCTTGCATGGGTCATTTAGAGTGAAAGCATGCTTGTAAGTAAACATTGATTCACTGTGTTAGACAAAGAATGAAAATGAGAACAAATCACATTGTATTTGCTTTGATGACATGTTCATCTATATTACTGATGCACTCTCTATAAGCACAGATCTAAAGCTCATCTCAAAAAATAAAGGTCATAGGGTTCTTTTTCTTTTTTACAGAAAGAAGAAGCAACTGAGAACACTTTAAATGTGCAGAGATGTGATAGGTGCAGAAGCAATGCTTAGGCAGTCATGCTGATCAAAGGGTCTCACTGAGTCCCACACTCTCTGGGCCAGCTGACCTGAGAGACACTCACACAGCTCTGGTACTGCTGGCCTTTTGAGCTTTCACAGATAATTTTCTCTGCCCATATTTTCTTCTCTCTGTTGCTTTTACTGAGTGCCTTGGCACAAAATTCTTGTCCTCTGATGCCTGGCTTAATGTGTACTTCAGCTAAAGCTATTGACACAGGCAAATGCATGTTCTGGGTTTGTTTTGTTCACACAGCTGTAACTGGCATGCAGTCTTGATTGGCTGAAAAACAGGACTAGATACAAAATAGGAAAATATATAGCTACTCTAATTTTCTGTATCACCTCTGAACATTCATTCATATGCCCCTTCTCCTTGTCCTGAGTGACTCCTTCTCTCCTGTGCAAATCATGAAGATTCCCCAGACACATCTGACACAAATCTTCTCTGCTTCTCCAGGCATGAGCTGTACTGCCTTGGTAATTAAAGGACAAATATTTCATTTTGAGCTTTACCTCTGGTTCTTTCTGCTCTGTGTTGTGGACTCAGCTCCTTGTGATCTCTCCTCTCATAGCACTGTTTGTAAGGCACTTGGTAGAGCAGTGACTCAGGCTATTCCAGGGCTGTACTGCAGTTTTGGAGGAAGCCAAAGTTTTCCTGTTTCTGGGGGTCCCATTCTTTTGGTGCATTAAGTCCTTTAAAAACTCGTCTGGGAAGGTGGGTGACATCATTGCACCACTGGCTTGTCAAAAAAGAGGACAGAAGACAACATCTTAGAGCAGCCCTACTGTACCTTGTGAGGGGACTACCCTGATCAGCCATGAGATGCTTTGAGCAATGTGTTTTGGGAGCTGCTCAGTTGACAAGAGACATTAGTCAGTGTCACATTTCTTATCGAAGAGTGACCTGCATGAAGCACTTTTAAAACAGCAGGACATCATCCACACTCATTAATAAGTCCCGCTGTGCCAATGCAGTATCATTTCTCCCTTTATATTTTTAATATTTTCCTTCAAAAAAATCTCTTGAGAACTTTAAATTGGTCAAGAAGTGGGGCAGGACTGTAATTTAACATCTGAGTCTTTTTTCTGGCACTTAGTGTCTATTTTTTTCTTTTCTTAGTCCTATTCCATTGCTTGTTGCTGTGAAATATATACCAGTGTCCCGATTATTCAACTCACTTTGCACTTTCCTATGATTTTTACGAGTGTTCATCTTTTCTCCTCCCATAGGGAATTTGAGATCAAGGCAAATCTCTGCCCATCCACCTCCAGTGGAGGAAGCAGGAGGGCAGGCACAGAGAGCATCATGCAGCAAAGCTGCACAGCTGCTTGGCAGGAGTTTCTTGCCTCTCCTTCAGGAGAGTTGTGCAGTTCAGGCCACAGGCTGGCTCAAAGAGAGCAGGAGGCTGATATGGGTTACTCACAAAGCCTTGAATATCCAGCAACACATTAAAGAAGCCAAGGCACTTCCCCGTAATAGATGAGATTCTCACATTACATGAACAGTTCCTGAAAGCCTCCTATCAGTGTTCCTAGGAGTTAGGAGTTTCTTTCAGAGGTGAAAAGGTTAGTGGTTTATTCAGAGTGAAGGGGCATTGTCTATTTTGCATCTTATAAACTTCAGGAATTAAGTTTTCATCCAGTCTTACCAGGAGGAGTCTCACCAAAGGGGAGGACCGGACAAATGCCTCCTGAGAGGGCTAACCAGCTAGCAAAAGTGGCAGGAGTGTGGATGGCTGATAGAGCCCTATCTTCTCCCAGGATTGTCAGTCACTAGGAATACATAAGCTAACAAACACAGACAAAACTCTTAACTTAAAATGGTTCACCTAAAAAATCCCATTACCTCTTAATTCCTCATTTTCAGGTTTTTGACTCTTGTCACATTTCTGTGACTTCTCCAGACACAGTGTCTCCTAGAGAAAAGTCTGAACTTTCCATGTGAGAAAACAATCAGGTTTTTATTTATAACACCCTCTGAATCATCCTTAAATATCAAGGAATAGGAACAAGGCTTCCTTTTCACGGAGAAACCTTCAAGAGCTAATTTATAAAGCTCTTTTGTTTCATTCTTCTGGGCTACCAACCATCTGCGTTCACTGTGGTGATGGATAATGCCAGCGGAAAGCTGTGGTGGCTTCTGCACTGTTTATCACAAGTGTGATGTTGACTTTCGTGTCACTTCCAAAGTGGGGGTGAAGTCTCAGCCCTGTCACACAGTAGCATCCATTTTCCCACAGTCTGCTTGGTACACAGAACATGAACAGTCCTCTTTTATCCAGAAACGTAAAATAGGACTAAAGGAACAGCTCAAGGGCTTAGCTCTCACGCAGACAGAAGGAGGAAAATAAACTAGAGGGTCAAAGCAGAGTAGATAAAAGAAGAGCAAACCGATATTGTTAAGCCAATGAATTCTCAGAGCATTCAGTTTCCTCTGAGACATGATTGAGCTCAGCAGAAATGATATTGAGATATTGAATGGTAAAATTTAGCCATGGGCAGAAGACCGGGCAGGCTCTGTGCATCACTTACATCCTACTTAACCTGTATGGTTTCAACAGTGCATAAGATGCATGCCAGGTCTATCCAGAAGACTAAATTTTCTCTTTATAATTGCCAGCAAAGAGTGAATAGTGAGAATTTAGTTGTGTTTAGGAGAGGTTGGATAGAGGTTTCTTTCCCACAGAGACACAGCTGAATGTTTTACTCTGTTTCTTTTTATTTTTAAGATGCTGGTCTGGTAACCAGTCTCTTAGTGTTTCTTCTGAGCAAGTCACTGAAAAGGCATGTTGATAGAAAAATTTGCATTTGTAATTTCCATGAGGACTCTCCTGTGATGCAGAAGTTCCTTTTGCTACCTGAACCATGGGATTTAGATAAAGTTTGCAAACAGAAAAATTTGCTTCAGCAGTTTATTTTAAGTATGGTTGTCATAAAGATAACATATCCAAGGTGGTTTTGGTGAAAAACTAGGGGGGGGTGGTGGTAAATTAGATTTTTAAAACCCCCCACAAGTGTAGTGAAGAATTATTTTCCTGCTGTTGGTGGAATTCAGGCTGTCTCTCAGCTGTGCTGGGAGGAGTGGCTGCTCTGCTTGTTAACAACCCAATTCTTTGTTAGTGCACTGGGCTCCCTGGCAGCCTTGCATTTGCCATGCCACCCTATGGCCTGAGACACCCCCTGCCCCTCCTTTTGGGGACAGTGGGTGCTCTGGTGTGAAAAAGAATTCTTCCAGACAGTGACTCCTGAGAAGGAAACCGCACATGGATTCCCCAGACTCTAGTTCTTAGGAGACACGACAATCAAGTCCAGATATGTTTCTGTTTATGTATTTCAGTGAAATGAATTGTGTAGCTGGGTAACAACATTTTGTTATATAATTTTACTGCCTTTTGTTTCAAGGAAGAGAATGGACTCTCTTCCTAACAAGCACTGGCTCCCTTGCAAGGGGCAGGAGGTGAGCAGTTGCCATACTGCTCACAGCACAGACTAATGGGGTAGGGCAGAGTTACACTAACCTGTACCCAGTTCCTGTTGCAGTGCCACCCGTCCCATTACTGCAGCTGGAGAAGTGTTGCACCAGGAACAACAGTGTGACATTGGCCTGGAGGATGCCACCTTTGAGCCACAACCCAGTGGAGGGTTATATCTTGGAACTTGATGATGGAGATGGTGGCCAATTCCGAGTGAGAATTTAATTCAGCATTTATTTGTATTTCTTTGTATGTGAGTTTCTTCCAAATAACAGATTTGTTTCTGTCCGAGGGTGGAGAGAGGGGCAGGGAAGATGTGGGTTGTCAAAACATCCCTAATTCCATTGTGTAGGTGGAGAAAGCAGTACAGATGCTGCTTAATAGAAGGACCACTGGTTTAGGTAGGAAGTTTGTTTGAGATTATTCTCAGGGCTCTTGCAAAGAGGGCCTTGAGGTGTCCCCAGTGCGTTCCAGAGTAGAAAATCCCATATGAGCCAGCAGAAGCTGGAAGTGGTTCATTGCACAAACCATTTATTTCTTCAAATTTCTTTGAAGCCCCTACTCTCATCTGTCCATTGCACCCTGTTTCAACAGCTGACATTCTTGGCCCTGAAACGCATCTCAGTCTTTCCTGTTTTTCTGAGTAAAAATATGATCCTGCATAAAAATACAGGGTTTCTAAATCTTTCCCCTGGGAGTGGATGAGACCAGGCTGGTGGAAGCTTTTTCTGCTGTCACGCTGTGATGGAATTGATAAATATGGAAAGGTTTCCCAAGTGCTGTCCTTCCAAATCCTCTGGGTGATGCTGCAACATGATGCCCCTGGTTGCAGGTGCAGGGTGCCTATGGGCTCCCATACTTTTTTGACACATCCTGATATACCAACTAAAGAAGCAATTCAACTGGCTTTCTTCCAGCCATGTCCTCCTAGAAGCTGTGGCCCTTCCACCCAGGCAGGCTTCATGCTCCTGTTGCTCAGGACCAGGCTGGCCCAGTGCTTTCCCTAGGGGCTGGTGCCTCGAAAGCATCTGGAGATCATTGTGGTGTACAGCTGCTCTCTTCACAAATGGGGAATTTTGCCAAAAACACGTGATGGCATTTCTTCAGGAGCTGCAAACTGGCTCCTCTCTGGAAACCTAAAGATTTCTCAAGCTGAAAATATCCTGGCATGGATCCACCTAAGGAACTGCCAAACCGCTGCACCCATAGCCAGCAAAGGTACCTGATTTGGACACCCCTCATTAGAAGAGGCAGAAATATTGGCAGGGCATTTTGAAGAGGGCGTTGTGGTTTTTGGAAGGTGTCCTCAGTTCCTTGGTTCAAGTCACATTTCACAGGGATTTGAAGAGCCTGCTTTCCACTACTGAAAGCGTGAAAAGGTACTTTTGTAAATGGCTGCTGAGAGCTGCCAATATAGTCAATGTTACTAGGTAAGAGGGTTTATCAGTGTGTTGTGTGATGAATGAAGAGTTAGAATAAGGTGTTAGAATTCCAGTATCTTTTATCCAATGTATCCAGGATAAACCTTTTAAAGTGGTATTCATGTCTTCTGAATAACAAGATTTCAGGCTGGTGTGTATCCAAGCTCATTTGTGTGGGTGAGTTTTGTTACTGCCAAAGGTTTTAGGACTGTCAGCAGTGCTATGTTAAGATTTTGGATTGAAAAGGATACAAAACCATCACAATCCTTAAAAATGTAAGGTGATAACTTCTAGGGGGATGATCTGCTTGTTGTGGTAGAAACATCCTTGGTTTTACCCGTTAAAAGATAAAAGGCAGGCTTCTCAGTAATGCCATTTCAATAAGGGTTTGCTGACCTTTTAAATGGGGAGTTCTATATCTGAAAGCAATTACACTGACTGCATTTTATCAGTATTTGATGGGTGGATTTAAAGAACATGTTTTTTGAAGCAGAGTGCATCAACCTGCATAAACCGAAGCAGTGAACAACAGTAAAAATGAAGTGGATTAGAAAATGTGAGAGCTGTTCAACAAATAAAAAATTTTTCACAGTCAGCATATCTTATGACATGGAGGTAAACTAAGTTATTCTATTAAAACTCTTCTTTGTCCCCATGAACGATCACCAACTAACTCAGGACCCAAGAAATTTTGTTGTTTGTAGCAGCCACCATAGTAACAAAGAGGACAAACACATGTCCTGCTGTAAACTTAATTAATTCCTTTTTTATTCATCACATCCTTTTGGGTTTGTATGAAAGAGCCTTAATCATCAGAACTATTTGTAAGCATTACTTAAGTCTTAACTGAACTGGGATCTGAGTGGTTTGCTTAGTGACAGGTTTAAGCACTTCGGTGCCTTTGCTACCATAAACCTACAGATTTCACAGAATCAGAGAAATCAGAGGTGGAAAGGAATTATCTTTCAAGCTGCTGCCAAGACAGGATTTTCTAGGCTTCTTTCAGTTCATCATAGCCTGCCTAATCTGATCTTCTTCATTGGTCTGCCTAGATGTTCCTCCCTCTGAAATAGTTCACATTACAGAAGTACTTGCTGTGTGATAAATATTTGAAGACTTTTTTGATGTCTCTGTTGTCTAGCTATTGTTTCATCATGTGGTGCATGTAATCCTAATTTTTAGGAGATAATTTTCTTCTGGATCTGTGTTTTCAGGTTTCAAAATTATGTTTTAACCTAGGCGTGAGAGAACCTTTCCAACAGAATAAAACTGCTCTTGTTGGTTTTTTTTATTTTTATATGCCTCCTTTTTTTGTCTTACATAAAATAGCAGCCACAGTGTGTCCGATACTGGGACTACTCTCCAAAATAGTGGTTTGGAGTAGATATTTAGGATAAGAGGAGCATGAAGATATTTTTGTGTTGCCCTTTATTGCTTTACCCTTCCAGCTTCATCTTCACCTTAGTTTGTCCAGTGCTACCCATCCTTGATGCCTCCCATGCTGTGGCTGTCTGTATTATAACAGCATAACTCATTCATCCTGGGAAGCAAAGAGAAGCTGTTCACTTTTGGCTTATATTTAGAAGTCTTAACTATGTTAAACTGTGTCCCTCATTCTCTCTCTCTCTCTCTCTCTCTCTCATTTTTTTTTGGAATATTTAGGAAGTATATGTTGGCAAGGAGACCCTCTGCACCATCGACGGCCTTCATTTCAACAGCACCTACAATGCCAGAGTCAAAGCTTTCAACTCCTCGGGCGTTGGTCCTTACAGCAAGACAGTCATTCTACAGACGTCGGATGGTGAGCTGCGGCTTTGCCACTTCCTAAATGAAAAGCTGCAGGTCTCAGTGGCAGGACACTTTCATCCCTTTACACCCATTAATGTATTTGACACCTACTGGCATTTTCCATTGTTAGTAACACTTCAGGCTTCAAGTTGTGTGATTTAAGTTTCTAAACTAAATCTACAGTGGGCTGTAAGAGTCTAGGATCTAACTAAGAATCTTTCTTTAGCCTACAGAAACAGTTATGCAACTCATGGGATATTTTTTGTTTTGTTTTTCTGTCTCCCTTTCTCCATATATCATTGGGATTTGCCTTTTTCTTCACTACTGCTTCAATTTCCCTGCAAGGTTTGGTAATACAGAGATGGGAATTCATGCTTGTTCCTCTGTAATTATACTTGACATCCATACGGACATTACGGGAAGTTCATCTTCATTAATGATATTGTAATGAATTGAGAAGTGCATGCTATTATCACTTCCACTTCTATGCTGTGTTGCCAAAATAGGCCAGTATAAAATATTTATACTTTAAGAGCTTTTGAGGCTTTTTTTTCCTTTTTTTAAAAAAACCCTTCACTTTGATAAACTAGTGAAGTCAATCCTAACCAGCATGGATGCAGCTAATCTCCGTTTCCATTAAAGGTGATCCTGAACCAATTCACCTACATGAGCAGTTTCCATGTCATGGAGAAGCCTTTGTCTCCTCAGTGACTTTCTTGTTACTGTGTGTGGACAGAACGTCACTACTCTTAGCAGCTAAATTTCAGGGGAACAAGTGCAAATAATGTTAAGCATTTCTGAGCTGAAAACAGCAGGGTACCAGCTCAGATTAATCTTGGCTAGCTGCCTACAGTAACAAGGAAAGATGGTCTTTATTACCTCAGAGCACAGTGGGGTCTTTACAAAGGCAGAATTTTATCCTTCTTACTGAATCAAAGCGGACAACACTTGGACGCAGCCCCTCCTGGTATAATCCCACCTTTCCTTTTCCCCTTCCACAGTGGCGTGGTTCACCTTTGACCCCTCCTCAGCTCACAGAGACATAGTGCTGTCCAATGACAACCAGACTGCCACCTGCAACAGCTACGATGACCGGGTGGTTCTGGGCACCGCAGCCTTCTCCAAGGGCGTGCATTACTGGGAACTGCACGTGGACCGCTACGACAACCACCCAGACCCAGCCTTTGGCATTGCCAGGATTAACGTGGTCAAGGACATGATGCTGGGCAAGGATGACAAGGCATGGGCCATGTATGTGGACAACAACCGCAGCTGGTTCATGCACTGCAATTCCCACACCAACCGGTGAGTGCTGCCTGTGGGCTTTTCTCCTCACAGACATTTTTCCTGCCCTGCATCAGAGGCAGGTGTCTCAGTAAGCCATCTAGTCCAGCTCCCGGTTAATGTACTTATTTTATTCCTTCTTAAAAATCACCATTGACAGTGATTGCACCTTAACAGTCTGTGTTGGTGTTTGTTATCCTCACTGTTATCAGTTTTTCCCTGAGATCTAGCCTAAATCCTCCCTGCTGTGATATAAACCCATTATTGTGTGTCCCACCCACATCAGCAGACAGGTGCACAGCACAATGGGATGCACGACTACTCTCATTGCTGGAGGGAGAAAAGAGGTTGATTCTCTTCATTAGGAGGAATCTTGGCTGCAGATTGTATGATAATTAGGCTGCAGGTGTTTGTTTCCAGTTCTGACAGCTATTGAGGGTTTTGCTGTAGGTCACACTGAGGCAGATCTGGATACAAGGGACTGTTTGGCAGTGAGGGCTGCGTGACAGCTTTCATTCTACTGAGCCATTGTACCAAAGAGCTTTGAAAAGCACCTCACTAGTACAATCAACTTAGACAGAGGAGGATTTCAGAATGCCCCCAAGCCACTGTTACCAAGCCTCTCTCTCTCACCACTCAGAGGCTCTGTGTTCTCAATGGAACTGAGCAATGGAGAGACATGTTCTAGCTGCAGGTACCTGCAGGGATGGATCACACAGAGAGAACAACTGTCAGCACAGATTCTGAGTTGTGCTGACACAGTTGCGTGGCTTTCGGTGCTCAGGATAGTTACCTCTGCCTAGTGCTGGCTTCTGTTTCATTGAAGTGATGCCAGACTGTGCAGGGGACACATGGTTAACTTTGCTTGGAGGTATCAGAGCAGAACTGCACTGCTCTCTTTCTGGGTCCCATAAGAGGGTCAGCCTTCGCTGAAGGTCAGCTGGGTACTGAGACTCTTGAGAAGATCTCCTCTGAAGAGGACCCTAAGTCCCTTGCTTATTTTGGAAAATAATTGAGTTTCCAAAGATTGATGAGATTGATGTATAAGTAAAGTGATTGACTAAGGATATGTAACAGGTCTGTGGCAGAGCTGGAATCAACTTCTGTTTAGTTTTCTACTGACTTTCCCAGCAGATATTCTACTCTCACTGTCTCAGGTGTTTTTTCTGTTATACTAAATGATCAAAACAAAGTTTTACAGTGATTTTTAAAACACTGAAATGCAGGTGTCTCGTTAAAGAGATAAGGTTGTGTCAACATGCACTGTATGCTAAGGTTGATTGTAATGTCTCCCATTGAATAGTCATTTATACTCTACAGCATACCTGTGCTTTAAGTAAGTACACTGGAATTGCTGGGAATTTTTGTTTGAAACATGGTTTGATTTTGCAGTTCATTACAGACAGGTGAAAGGACCTGGTAGCTGGATCAAAAGCTATCTGAAGTCACTTGGATTGTTTTCCATGGGTCCAAAGACCTTAGATCATGTCCTAAGACAATACAGAGTAAAATAACATCAGTATAATAAATATACCAAAAAGTTCTCTGTCCCTTTAACATCTTGATTCGATTCAGGGCGGAAGTAATGTTAAGCTGTATTAATTTTAATGCTCTGTGGAACAGCTTATGTTTTCTGGAAAAAAGCTGGCAACCATTCTGTGCACCACTGTCCCAGAAACCTATTTTATGGATTTGGTCCTTGGCATGCTCCTCCCGGCAAGCAACACAAGCTAAGCAAAAGCTTTTTTCTGGGAAACACAAACAATGGAAACACTTAGGATTTCCAAACATCCTGCTTAATCAAGAGAACCAAGTGCTTTCTGTTGATGATGGTTTCCCAGTTTTTACCTGATAAAACACAAAGGCATGTGCAAGGCAGGATAGACCCACGGAATATCTGTTCAAGGGAAGTACACTCGCAGAGGGCATGTAGTCTTATGAAATCACATGCGCTTCAATGAAATTAGGTCTAGGCATTATATTTTTAACTGTGACAGTCAACTAGGTCAGTTTTTTAACTCATTAGCTGTAATAGTCTTGTGGAAACAGTTATTGCTGCCTATTTGTTTTTCCCCACTGGACATGAGTGCATGACAGCAGAGTATCACAATCCAAAGCGAATTCATTGTCAACTTTTAGCCTCTGGGATGTTGTTGTGATGAAAGTTACACCTTAGTAATAGTTTCTTGCTTCCTAATCTTTATGAGAATAAATTAGGGTAATTAATAAATGACTAGTTTCAAGGATAACCTGAGGTAGAGCTTGAAAGAGTAATTTGTGTGACCTGTCACATTTAGAGGGCTTTTCTGTTCCTTTCACTCACAGCATGCAAAATTGGATCTAGCATGACTTCTGTAATGCTGGAAGGGGCACGAACAGAAGGCTGTAATGCATCCAGAAACAGAGGGATCCTTTTGAGAACAGGCTGAGGAAACTGGTTAAGAAAATTCTTTAGGGCAGAGATATAAGTTTGGGAGGCAGCTTTAAGTCTTCTTGTTCCCAGAAATCTGAGCCTGGGAAAATCATGGAACAGATCCTTCCAGAAGCTGTGCTAAGGCACATGGAGGACAGGGAGGTAATTGCAGGGGAGGACAGCAAGCACGCTTTACCAAGGGCAAGTCCTGCCTTACCAGCCTGGTGGCCTTCTATGATGGAGTGACTACAGCAGTGGACAAGGGAAGAGCTATGGGCAACATCCATCTGCACTTCTGTAAGGCCTTTGATATGGTCCCCCACAAAATCCTTTTCTCCAAATTGGAGACATATGGATTTGATGGATGTCCAATGGATAAGGAATTGGTTGGATAGTTGCATCCAGAGGGTAGTAGTCAACAGCTACAAGTTCAGATGGAGGTTGGTGACAAGTGGTGTCCCTCAGGGGTCCATACTGGAGCCAGTTCTATTTATTGTCTTCATCAATGTCATAGAGAGTGGGATCAAGTGCACCTTCAGCAGGTTCACAGATGACATCAAGCTGAGTGGTGTGGTTGACAGACCTGAGGGACAACATGCCACCCAGAGGGACCTGGACATGTTCAAGAAGTGGGGCCATGGGAACCTCACGGGCTTCAACAAAGCAAAGTGCACAGTCCTGCATCTGGGTCAGGGCAGGATGGAGGATGAAGGGATTGACAGCACCCCTACCAAGAAGGACTTGGGGATATTGGTGCCTGAGAGGCTGATCATGATCTGTCAGCGTGCACTTGCAGCCCATAAGGACAACTGTATCCTGGGCAAAAATTGTCAGAGGGATGGAACATCTCTCCTCTGAGGGAAGGCTGAGAGAGAAGGGATTGCTCAGCCTGGAGAATAGAAAGCTCCAGGGAGACCTGATTGTGGTCTTTCAGTGCTTAGAAGGGGTTTATAAAAAAGATGGGGACAGTCTTTTTAGCAGGACTTGTTGTGCTAGGACAAGGGGAGATAGTTTTTAACTGAAAGAGGATAAATTCAGACTAGCTATAAGGAAGACTTTTTTTTTACAATGAGGATGGTGAAACACTGAAACTGGTTGCTCAGAGGGGTGGTGGATGCCCCATCCCTAGAAACATTCAAGGTCAGATTGGATGGGCTTCTGAGCAGCTTGACCTAGTTGAAGATGTCCCTGCCCTTTGCAGGGGGGTTGGACTAGATGACCTTTAAAGGTCCCTTCCAATCCAAACTATTCTGAGAGGTGCTGTATGCCCATTAACATTCAATGCAATAGATCTGTTCCTTGGCAAAGTTCCCAAGAGCAGGAACACTGTACCAGGTGCTGCAAGCAATACTCCAGCCACTACATGTCTATGGAAAGGAGGAGATGTAAATCACACTGAAATATTTTATACTGAAAAACAACAGAAAGTTGAAATCTAGAGTATTTGCATTTTAGTCTTAGAAGTCCCTTGAGATCAGGAGAGTCTCTTCATTGACTTCAGAGGTCTTAAGAGCAGGTTTTTTCATCACACAAAAATGTTACAACTGAATGAAAAATGCTATCATTGGCAATAGATATCATGAAGTTTTTAAGGTGCTGTAAAGCTAGCACTTAAACTATTGTAATGGAGAGTTGAACTAATTATTCAGTTTATTAAATTGTTCATAAATTGTTAAGACTTATTTTTAAATAATAGTGAAACTACTCTTCTTAATCCCTCAGGCCAATTCATTCAATTATATTCTGCACATTGTCCAAGCTGTTACTGAAAGCGTCTTGGAATAACAGCCTCTACTGCCACAGGCAACTGCATTTTTCATGGCAGCCAAATTCCTCTTTCTGTACTCTGACCTTCCAGGCTTCTGCACAGCACTTCTGCACTCAGGACTTATTGTTGCACACAGAAATCAAAATGTGCAGGACAAATGGGATTTACTTGAAAAAATGAAACAGTGTTGCCTATCTCCAGAATTGGATTGTCCTTTAATAAATACTAAGTATTTATTAAGGGAGCATTGCAACAAAAAGTTGTATTTTCCTTTTACATGAAAGGTTACTAAGATTGTGTGGTTTAAGTGGCATTAAGTAGCTTAAAAATGCATTACAGTAAAGGAGCAAGTTTTTTACGTGGTGCCACAGTAGTGTACCAGGAGGGAGCAACATCAGTTTGAGTCTCTTGAGCTATTTGGCTTCTTTTACCACAACAAAAGCATTTATTAGAAAAAATATCCTGTAATGCTGTCTAACTGGTGTACATAAGAGTGAGGAAATGTACTGCGTAAGTTTTCTCATAAAACAGACTCTCCCAGCTCTCCTCCTAGAGAAGGCAACCAGGAAAATAGTCCAAAATGTGCTGGAGTCCTCAAAGTACTATTCCCAAGGAAAGCATGAGATGCTGAGTAAGAGCAGCTGTTCAGCCCCAGAAGAAGTCCAGCCTCCCTTGTAGCAGTGTGGTGAAGAGCTCCTGCCTGCTTCTGTCCTCCCTTAATCCTGCCAGAGCCAGTTTCTCACTGTGGGGACACGGCAGGGTAGGAATGGGGCAACCTACCTGCTGAATTCCTGCAGAACTTGGGGCTCCTGTAGGGGCCTCAGCTGGTTCCTGTTCCATTCTGCCTGTTCCATTCTGCCTGCAGATTCCAGCTGGGCTGGAATCTGCAGGCAGAATCTGTCTCCTCTTCAGTGGGGCTGTCCCCAGGGGCTGCAGAGGAGTCACTCAATGTCACCGTGCAGCACACAGCTAATTAGCCCACAAGAAACAAATTAGCTTGTCATATAGGAAAGAACATTGTAATCTCTAAATCACAAAGTTGCTGTTTCTGTTTCCCTAAGAGAATCAATGTCATTTAAAAGGGTGTAATAAAATCCATTTTAAGCAGAATCTAAATTGTGGTGTCCTACAATCAAAGCTGTTCCCAAACAGAGAACAAAACCAGTGATCTACTCGTAAATAGCTCCAAATCATAGTACTGTTGCTTTCCACAGTCTCATAGTGAGTTCTATGATTGAGGTCTTTTAATAAAAACCAGTCTATATAGTGAGATACTCAGGATAGGTGAGCATCTTAAGTTCCGATGGAAAATAATTTATTTTGTGGTTTTGGAGAAGAGCTCAGGGAGAAACCTATTAATGCTTGTAGGACCAGAAATCAAATCAAAGGCATCTGGGAAAAGTGAATTTTCACATCTAACACCTCTCACAGTCTATGATTCTTAGCTATACTATTATTGTTTGAAGAGCTTTAAATGGCGAAGTCAGAACAGTTTTCCATAATTACCCTCAGATGAAGTGCCACGTGCCACATTTAGTCTAAAGGAAAACAGTGTGTGACACCTAGTGGACAAGAGGAAAATTTCTTACCCTGCACTATATTCTTCCTAATCATATTTCAATCCCCCTTCCTTTTTTTTTTTATGCTTGCCTACCTATTGTGATAAATTTTATGATAAAATACCATTAATCTTGTGAATGTTGTATGCCTGAGGCGAGTGCATGGGACAAAAGACAGCTGCTTCCTTTCCTACTGCAAATTATTTGAAATCTGATTTACCCTGAACAAATTGTGTCAGGCTGTAAATCCATCGCAGAGCCCCGTGATATCAGCAGAGTAGCAGTGCCTGTGGCCAATCTGCATAGCTAGTGGATATTTTTGCTCAGTGTTCTTTAAAGTAATACTGAGTTTGACTAACCCCCAAGTCAAAATGCATTAATGTCAAATCGCTCAAGCGTGTAATGGCTGGCTGAGTGTGTGCTGGCAAGCTCTGATCCTGCTGTGGCTCTCAGCAGCTGCTCCTGACACAACCAATTATCACTGGTACTAATAGCTGTGCCTGCACACTCGAGACAGCTCCCAGTCCTATAGCTGAGCACCTTGTCAATCAGAAGCTACACTTAGGCCTAACCAGTCCCAACTTCCCTTCCTCCCCAAAACCACTGTCTGTTGTACCTGTGCTGGCTCCCTGGGCTCTGGAAATCTGGGTTCCCTCAGAGCATGCCAAGGTGAGTAGTTGAACTGGAAGTCTCTCTCTTGAGCTCTTAGCAGGCATTGATTAGAAATGAACACCTAGCAAAACAGCTTCCTGCTTTTTCATTTCCTGCCATGCATCACTTCACTGTAACAGGGATACTCAGAGGTGGTGTGTCCCCAGGACTCCACTGGCTCACCTCCCTGTTTGTCATTAGCTGAGGGGACCTGTTAGCTCTGGACCCCATTTTCACCTCTTAAATTGCAGTTGCAGGATAGGGGGATCTAATTTCTGTTTAGGATCCCTTCATTAAGCTCCCATGGATGTGGTACGTATGCTTCAGATAAAGGTGTGGGTCAGTCATCACCAAATGCCCCAGGGATAATAATTTCCCTGTGCTGCTCCATGCTCCCTTTGCTTAGTAAGGCTGGCTTGTCCTAGAGAGAGCAGCACGGTGTAGCCCTCTGCCTTCACCAACAATGTGCCCTTGGTTCCTTAGGACTGAAGGAGGAGTTTCTAAAGGTGCCACCGTTGGTGTTCTCCTGGATCTGAACAAGCACAACCTGACCTTTTACATAAATGGGCAGCAGCAGGGGCCTCCAGCGTTTGAAAACATCGAGGGCGTCTTCATGCCTGCATTGAGCCTCAATCGAAACGTCCAGGTAAATCTCCTGCAGCCCAGCCCCCCTTAGCCTTTCCAACTAAAGGAGCTGATAGCATCATCTATAGGCAGTCTGTACAGACAGGGGTTCTTTTCCTTCTCAGGCTTACATCTAGGCTACTCACACTTTTTGGACCTTCTACGTTGGACCTTCTGCCTTGCCTGACCAATGTGAAGAGTAATGCTGTAAAACAAGTAAAAGTACCTGCACACACTAATTCCTGCTCTGATTTTCCTGTGATGCTCCACTTGGAAAGCAGTGTCTCTAAAGTTCTCCCCTGCCAGTGTGACTAAAAACCATCTTAATTTCTCCTAGATCTCATGTTTGGAGATAATTGACATTGGCAAATGACTGAAGTATGAGCAGCACAGTGGCAAGGAGAGCAAAGGCAGCTTAGGTCAGAGAATTAGCACAACAGGGAAGATCCAGTCAGCACATCATTCTTGTGCTATGTGTACAAGAAGTTTTCCTCTTGGAGGAACTGTCTTTAGATATAACACATTTTTACTTCAAGACCACTGCTTATGGCTAGAAACCAGGTGTGTTGTAAGAGAGAACCTGTGGAAATACCCAGGAGCCCGAGGACTGAAGGAGGTCAGCTTAGGTCAGGCAGGACCACGACAGCCAGGGTGGAACATTCATCAGGTACTCGGGCTCCACTGTGTGGCCTTTCAAACCCTGAAGCATTTGGGGTCCCTCATGCAGAGATCCCATCCACCTTGTACCTAGCAAGTAGCACTTCTGGATACCTACAACTGGTGGCTAGATTTGGGAAAAGATACAGACACCTGGCTTCTCAGTCCCAAAGTATTCAGGAGGGAAGGGGGAAGAAGACTTGTTTATTTGAAAGACTAGATATCATCTCCATTAATAGTCTTGATTTAAACTTGGACCTGCAGTCCAGCAGTCCTTTCCATGTCATTTCCCTGCACTTTGCCTTCACAAATGCTCTTTGCTGAGGATGTCTCAGTTTCGAATCTAATGTTATTTCTTCTTTGGGCAGGTGACCCTGCACACAGGACTGGAGGTGCCACAATCTGTAAAACAGCCCAAGTTGCCCAACAACTAATGAAGCCCCCATCTGACACTGTGCTGGATTCCGTAAGCTTTCTCAGTGTGTTTTGGCACTTTCCAATAAGTCAGTAAAAAAGCATCCTCTTCCCTGACTTAAAACACTGTGCAGCATGCTGCTCACTGAATAATTGGCTGGTTAGAGCTAGGCCACTCCATTTTCAATTTAACAGCCATAGCAAGCACATCCACTGGACTGGCACTCGACTGCAGATGGGTACCTGAACATATCTACTCTGCGTTGCATACATAGGTACACTCATGTGCACACACACACACAAACACATCTGTAAAGCAAAGGGTTAAATGAGTGTATTTTCTCTCTCATGCCTGGATTTGTGCTTAAATGTTAGGGATGCTGGAAAAAATGGGTGAGACTGAAGGACAATGGATGTTGGAGCAGTTAACCAGTAGATGAACTGGATTCCCTTGCCACCTGAAGTCCTTAAATAAAGAAAGCATATGTTTTGACAGCTGAAGCGAAGGTTATATGCTCAAGAACTCCTGGTTGTCAATTACATTCAGGGGCTCAAATGACCATGGATTATTCCTTCTGCCTCTAGAACGCAGTAAGCTATAGGATAATGTCCCCTTAGAATTCAGTCACAGAACTTATTATCTGCAACGAGAACAGGATTGGTTCCCAAACGCTGCCATGAAATAGCTGGGCTCCTTTTACCTAACGCCATGACACATGTAGAATTCAGGTACAGAAAATCAAAAGAAAAACATCCTTGATGCATTTTAGTATTTGTTATTTAGGCAAGACTGTGGAGACACTTACAGAAGATCTGATTGTGGTTATCAGCACAACTCTTGAAAAACAGTGCATGGGAGATTCCTTTGAACTGAAATGATAAGAGATTTATTTAAATATGGCACATGCAAAGTCTCCCACATTGAGAAATGCTGCTTTCCAGCCTTGATCCTAATAAAACCTGTGCAGCTGTAGTTCCAATGTAGCTTTGAGATCTGAAGCCTTAATTTTCTATTAGATTACTGTGAGCTAATTAATGTCTTGATCCTAATTAAACACTTGAGAGAGATTAATAGCAGTAATGCAAAACCTGTCCCTAAGAATTTTTCTGGATTGGGACATAAATCTTTTGCAAGACTTGACCTGTGCCTGGCATCTCCCACGAAAACGAGCAGCCATTTCAGGTGCTGCCTGTGACAACTGGAGTCTGACTGACAGTGATCTTTTCTCACAGCCGTGGCACTGTCACCTGCATGCAGTTGGCAGAAAACCAAATATTGGTTTGCCTGTGTGCTTTGCTCCCTCTGTACCCAGTTAACGTGTGCAGGTTTGTGTGTGTATAGTGGCAATTTGTGAGGATGAGATGCAGCAGGCTTGGTGAGCCCATGACATCTTGGACTCTTGTCACTCTAACCCTATAGAACTGTGGTGCTATCAAACAAGAAAAGCATAAACTCTCAAATCCTATCAACGTACTATTTCCTTTTTTAAAATCCTGCTGCTTATACAAATTTTCCTCTTCAAGCACACGTATACGCACACACATGTTCTTATCAGGCATGTAATTATTAAACCTGAAAACAAATATTCCAACCAAAATCCAGCTTACTGCTTGGCATTAAAGCACAGCCACAGGACAAAAAGCCCAGGCCTCCCTTCAGGCAGCCTGCAGCCCCCAGATATCCTGCTGCAGGCCCACTTCTGGTCTCTGTCTGGAGCACATCTCTCAGGTAGTGCTGAGTGATGGCAAGGCTTCCCTGTGGCAAACAACCAGAATCCTCCCGTGGGTCATCCCACCTCACAGCTGCTGTGGGAAGGGAAAGGCAGCCCAGAACAGAACTGGGCTATTGCACAGACACAGAGCAGTCTGCCATCCTGCTGCCTGTAACCAACCAAGCATCCTGTAGCCCACTTCTCCTGTGGAACAGCAACGCACCTTCAGCAACGTCAACACTGAAATAGGAAATAAAACAAACGATGGAAAAAAAATAACATATGCTTTTAAGTGAGGAACCAACAGTACTTCCTTTAAAGCCTGGAATGGATTGTATTAGTAAACTTGTAGACAATGGAATAACTGTGCTATGCTTATCTTGGTTTTATAAAGAATATCAGAGACCAACTGTGTTATAATCTTCGGTTCCATTCAATACCATACGAACTCATGCAAGATTTTCTAATTAGCAGGTCTGTTTTAACCTACCTCAGCTAGAACGCTCCCAGACCCCAAATTTCCTCTTGAGTGTACTCTTCTATGAACCTAACAGTTGTAATCATAGCATTGGCTTTGAGTATTGCCAGTCAGAGTAGTATATGGGAATATTGTACATAAATTGCACATAGTTTTTTATATTGGGAAACGTCCTGTGATAATTTTAATATGGAAGGCACTCCACTTTCACTCGTATTAAAAAAGGGCATTGTTTGTTTTGGGACAGAACCTTTGTCTTTACTCCCAACTTCTGTAAAGGAAACGCAAATGAATTTACATCTTTCCAATCTGCAACCATTGCCAGATGTTTAAAATTAATTCTGAATGGGTTTTAGAAGTGTTTGCAGTACTCAGTTTTTGTTTTCATAGTTGCTTTGGTGTTGGTTCCTGGTGTATTATATTTTGGGGAGAACACATTGAGTGACATGTTGTTAATTTCTAATGAATATATGGACAGTAAGTAGGAACGATGAGTAGAGAAGCTCGGTTTTACCTCTACACATTCTAACATTCACAAAAATAGGGTAGCTACCATTATAGTCTCCTTTTAACCTAGAAGAAATGCAAATAAGTTAAAAGGAATACAGTTAGAAGTAGGCTACCTGCATTAGTAAGACTACTTTACCCTAGGTCAAAAACTAAACAAAGTGTTTGCATGTGTTGGTTGCATACACAATCAAGGACTTACATTTGGCATGGCCTGTAGCAATAAACCAGCTATCTCATAGAGTGCACTCTTGTGACTTCAGCCAGATACATTTTCATAGTTTGATTAACAGAAATAATGCTTAAGTAGCTAAAATTACTCTAGAAAACTAACAACTCCACACATGAATATTTATGCAGAGCATGCAGGGGCCATCTGAACACAAAGCAGAGCAGAATTTTCCCTTTGCAGAACAGCATTAGGTGGGGAGAGGTTGGGCACTCCCACTGCTCTGCTCAGGCTGGAGGTAGTTTCTTTCTCCGCAGGCAACTTCCCCAAGGTCCATCTTTTTATAAACCCAGCAGTTTGCATGTTCTTCGTCTATAGTATCTCTTATGCCAGTTTTTGTTTCCTCCAAATCCTTTTTTTTAGGAGGGAGTCAGCCTTTAGTCCCTGCAGAAACTCTGTTGCTGACTGTTCAGGTAGAACTCAGAGAGCAGAAAAGTGGCATAGATACCCAAGGGGACCACTTTGTGTGTTCTTCTTCCTGTTGTTCCCTCAGAGTATTTCTGCAGCTCTCTGGGGCTCCCAGCTCCTCTGGCACCTGGACCCACACAAAGCTGCCTGTCACGGGACTCTTCAGCTCCTAGAGGCCAGGTTGCTTCTTATAAGCAGGAGAGCAAAGCCTTTTGCACTGGGATAAATCCCATCCCCTGTGGTACAGAGCCCACACAAGGTAGCTGTAAATACACTCATGATTTAAAAAAAAACCCTACCAAAACACAAACAAATCCTCTCCCTATTAACAAAACAAAGCTTGACTTCCTCACACACCAGTATGGAACCTCTGAACAGCTGCAAAATAAATACAGCAGTTGAACTTTGTGTCCTGCAGAGCAACAAAGGACGCTCAGTTTTCACCTTCCCCTGGGAGCCCCAGCCTTAGCCTTTTGTAAACCTTCTTCCTGGCTCTTTCCTCTGCAAATTTCCATTAAGTTCAGGAGCACTGTCAGACTTCCCAAGGCATGCAATGCTATACAAATTCCACTTCCTTCTTTTCCCTCATCAACTTGAAAAGAGCTCACAAGGTCTCTTAATAAGACTTCATGTCAATATAAGCACACATGTAGCAGACAATCCCTTGCTCCTTCTGCTGTGGAAAGGTATGTGCTGTAAAATAAATCTCAGTGAGGACAGTAGCATACTGTGATGTATTACAAATTTGGAAAGCAATTTGGCTTCTAAAAACATAGTAAAGGTAGGCAAACAGCACTGTCACCTCCTATACTTGCCTATGCACTTAAGATACATAGAGGAAAATATATTGGATTGAACAACATAAATAAGCACGAGCTTACATTTATCAGAGTTTAAGAGGAAAAAAGTATTAAATGTAATTTATTATATGCATAACATTCCATCATGTTGTAAATAACACCATGATAGTGTATTGCTGTAGTTTGTTCTTGGCTGGTGATAAGAGTCCTGTGGTAGTGCTGTGTAAGTTGTTTTCTACTTATTTTTTTTTCCTCAAAGCATAGTTAGTAAAGATGGCAGAGACCACCCCACACTCTGGTTTCCCAGTTGTTCTAGAGCAAGAAAAAATGTGAGATGCAGCTTTTTTTTTCCTTACATGATAATATTTCTTAAGATAAGAGAGATGAGATTAAGGCTAAGCTGCCACCGCCACTGTATGAAAAACACTGTGTTTGCAACTGCCAACAAGAGGTAGTGCATTTCTGGACCACAATTCAGATCACCCATCCCTGTGAGAAGGGATGCAAAATTCCACAACCTGGGAACAGCAACTTTCTGGTGCCATCTAGTATGTCCTTTGGTCACAAACAGAAAGATGAGGAAGGAGAGTTGTTAGACCTTATCTCAGGCCTTACCAGCTTTGCAGCATTCTGCTTAAATAGCAAAACCAAGAATTCAATTTTGAACCAGGCAAGGTAATATGAGAACACCAAGCACCTTGGCTAGATCAACTTTGGAAGGGAGATTACAGTTACAGATCAATTACATTGCAAATATAAAGGGCACTTGTCACTGAAAATTACCAGGCAAAGATGGAGAGTCCTTTTATTTGGTGGGTTTTTGTTTTTTTTTTTTTTAGGAAAAAAAGAGTGAGCTGCTTCTAGTTTTTACTGACAACATTTCTGGTGGTTCCTCTGCCCAGCTCTACTGAAAGCTGCACGCAGAGCCAGGTGGAGCAGCAGCCTGAAGCACAAATCCCTCATTAATAAGACACACTTGGTCTTCTCAGGTGCAGGAGCCCATATGCAAACCTCAGAGACTAGATGTGTGGGGCTCCTGCATCTTTGCACAATACAGGAGACAGACGTGTGTTTCACTGACAGAGGCACTCAGCAGCATCTTCCCCTTCTGTTAAAAAACCTTTTCATTACATTTGTTATTGCAAACAGTTCCAAGCAGAATTAATTAAAAAAAAATATGCTAATTGGAGAATTTTTAACATTTTCTTTTGAAGCACTAGATAGAAATATTCCTGGATCCTGATTGCATTCCTTTATCCTCCACCTCCCTTAAATGTTGTCAATAAAAACACTAACCTTCCTAGGTAGCATGGTGAGAAGACATTATGTGATGAATATTAAAAATAAATGCATGAGGTAAACCTGCTGTTATTTCTGATTGTTATATGAAGCATGAGTAACACTAATTTAAATGTTGGCAACTAAAAAACTGCAAAGGAATAAGAAAATGGTGTTCAATTCCAGTTAAATGAAAGACAAGGAGTTATGTTTTCTTAACGACAACATTTCTTTTCTTTACTGTCATTTCCCATAGCTTATATGAATTTGGAGCTGGTGAAATATACATCTCTGCTATATGTGTCTGTCACCAGACCAAGAGGAAAATACAAACCTTTTATAATTTTGTACCTGTAGCAAATGTTTGTATTTTTTGAATTAGAAACAAACTGCTTTTTGTCTTTTGGTCCAACTAAAACTTTGTGTATTATTACTATTATTACTCTTTTGGAAAACCTGACATATAAGTTTATGCTGTTTTACAGTTTCTAAATAAATTCTTATAACATTGCCAACAAATCCAGCATCAGTATCCTATTTATTATTACAAATTATCATTAGAAAATATTATGCCACTACATAGATGAGGTATTCATACAGTTTGCATGTCTGTCTCCTACTGTTGATACTGCTTTGTTGCTACAGTCAAGAATAATCCAGTAAATGGAGAAAGCCAAGGGTGTCCTTCCTCAGAGCAACCATCTGTGCCTCAACTTCAGACATATCCTAATTCAGACATATCCTAATTCAGAAACGCCTCTCCTTCTCTGCACCACTCTGCTCGCTCTGGCTCCTGTCGGTTATAGAACACCTGGGACAGCTGCGACCCGCCTTAGACACTTTGGGAAATCACCCAGTCTCCAGAAGATTCTAACACTGGAATAAGCAGAGGCTGGAAAGAACCATGGCATCAGCAGGCTCTCACTGGAAAGCCCTTTGGGTGAGTGTAAAAGACCGGGCAGAAAGCCTGTCAGGGCAGGGAATACGCAGACTTTGTGAGATGGTTTGAAATGACCGATGGTCTTGGAGCTGCACACATCATCAAAGAGATGGCCTGGGAGGGACTCAGAGGCAGCACACCCAGCACACCCAGCCCCTGCAAAAAGGCACTCACAAAGCTACACATCCTTCACAGATGTCTGTCAGTAAGGCAGAATAAAGCACTCTGACAAAGCAACAGCAGCGCCAGGGTAAGAAACAGGAACCCAGCCAAAGCAATCAGGAGAAAGTACAGTCAACAGTGTGGAGACACTATCAATCACAACCTTTCTTTTTTTCTCCTGCAAAAAACACAACTTGTCATCAACTCCTTTATGGCAAAGGGTTTGACTGGGAAAAAAAGATTATCACATGTGGCTTAGCACATAGGGAAACAGGGAATAAAGATAACTGCAATAGGAAAAGGCATGAGAAAGAGAGCAGGTAAGGAGAAATCCTTGAGTTCTTCCTTTATACCTCATTCCTCTATGCAACTGCATACAGAGGACAAAATAAAGATGTGCCCTGCTCTCCTCTTCCCATAATCAATATTATTCAGTCAATACTGGCTTTCATGTATCAGCACATGTTCCAACACAGCTTGCTGTTGGTACACTTGCACACTCTGTTCATCACCAACACATGCCAGCCCAGAGAAACACTAGGTGCAACAGCTTCCCAACAGTCTCGTTTCAATCAATGTTGTTGATGCATCTAGTAACAAAACAGGACTTAAAGTACCACGTTTACCTGAGCACAGCATTCCAAAAGAATGTAGCATGCCCAGCTTAAAACACCTTGGAGATAGGTTTGCTTTTTCATATCATATATCCAAGTAACAGAAGCCTTTCATAATGCATACACAATTAAACAAGTGTAAAAATGCAAAACTTGGAATAAACTTTTTGTTTCCTTGCCCCAAAAACTTTCATGTTCCACTGTCAACTTGGCATGTCAGTTTTCAGCTTTCTAGTTTAAGAACTGATTTTTTTTCAACTTTTTACAGATCTTACAAGCTCGACTGCAAAAGTTACACTCCATTCTGACTAAGTTTCACTCTCAAATAGCTTTTGGGAGCTGTGAAGGTGGAAAGTGAACATTTTAACTTGCCAAAGCTGATGGAGAACATAAAGCCCCACATCATACACAAAGTGAGCTGAATAAAACTTTATCAAAACTTATCAAGAAGTGAGCAGTAAAAACTAAGCTCAAGGATTAACCAGGAATTATAAAATACAGGTTATTTTACAACATCCAAAGCCCATCTGTTGCCTCAACAAGTCTTGATGCTCTGTACTAAATGCTTCTTAGTGGTTACACCTTCACACACCATCCTGATTTGACATTTCTCTAATGTCAAAGAAGTCATTAAGTCTGTAACCAGACAGGAATCTTAATTCCAGTTTGAATCTGCAACCAATACTGAGTAAGAAATCAAATTATGCAATTATGAAATGTGATAACAGCATTTAGCAAGCAAACTTTGCACGCCCCTTCTCTTCCTACATGGCTTCAGAGACACTCCCTTCTGCTTTTTATCTGGCACTTGATACCTCCAAGTACTCTCCCTCCTCTTGGTCCCCTCTGTGCTGGCAGAGCCCTTCTCCAGGACATGCAAGTAAGGTGGAACGTGTGGGGGAAGCAGCATGCCAGAAAGCATCCCTATCCCAGAATACTTTCCCATTCCTGGGAAGGGGGCAGACTCCAGTTGTGCTGCTCTATTTACCTGCTGCAAGCTGACACAGACCTCGGGGTCAGGGATCACCTTGCTCAGGCTGCCAGTCCACAGGGGTACCAGTACACTTAGAACAAGTGTCTGCAGTAAGGGCTGTTTTCCTTCCCATGTACACATCCTTCACTGACAGAGCTGTTCCAACAAGCTCCACATCTCATTACAACACAGAACAAATTCTGTCATTTAAGTTATCTTTGTCTCCTCCTAAAATACTGAACTTTCATTTTGGAAGTGTTACTAACAATTGCCATTTCTAATAGATGGACCTTAAAAGCAACAAAATAAATTATTTAGCTACAGAAGACAAACAATGTTGTTCCAAAAACACCAGACTGCTGAAGTCCAAATAGCACCAAAAGGCAGTTTTGGTAAAGATTTCATAGCAAAGCCTTAAGAGGCATGGAATCAAAACAAACACAAGTTAACCGGAACAACCAGCAGCTTTTGAATGTCCATGCTCATTTGGCTCAGTCTTACATGGTTTTGTTTTTAAAAACCAAACAACCAACCCACCAAACCACTATTCCAAAGTGCTTATTTGGAGATCTCTACAGAGATATACAAGATGAGTGTGTAATGCTTGCCTGGGACAAAACTTCAGAAAAATATTATTTTCATTCCAAAGCAGGTAATTTTGAAACATTAAGAGGTTTTGCTAGACAGAAAAATTATTGTGCAGTTTCACTATCCACTAATAATCCATAAGGATACAGAAAGAGAGTTATGTCCAATAAATGTTTGGAGAACACCTACTTCTGGTTCAGAGTGAGTAAGGTATTACTTTTTTCAAATTCCTTCCATATGAAAGATAGATATATATAAATGCATTAATTTATGGATTAAATTAGTATTTTACTTACAGCCAATAAGCTGATTCTACAAAAAAGAAATGTCTTCTTTAGCACATATTGACTAATAAAAATAGCCCATATAACCTTCTTAGTAAGAACTCTAATCTTTATTTATAAAATAGTAAATTCTAATATTCATCCCAAGGCAGAATGGTACAGAAAAATCCTGTAATAACAAATAAAATTAAAAAATCAGGATATGGTGGATAGGCAAAAGGCCCCAGAAGTCTGTGTTGGTGGCAATGTGAATTTTCTTATGCATATTGTCCATTTCACTCTGTATCGTGAAGTTCATTTGCTAACTTTAGATGATTTAATTTTCTTTATGTCACGGCTTTGCAGAATTAAGGTCCCATTTCTGAATTTTCCAACTTGTCCTGCAGGCCAAATGCTAGGCACTGATTTCTTCCTTTTGGCCTTCCTGAAACAGGGAGAGGAAAAACAAAACTTAAAAGAAACAGCAGAAACACAGGTAAACACTTAATATGGTGAAAAAGTCACCTATTTATGCAGAGTTTGGTATTACAGAGTATCAAACCATAGCATGTAAAGACTTCAGAACATTTTTCCTTCACAGGCATGCAAAATTTACAGCACATTACAGCATGATTTACATTTTTAAATGTTTAGAAACACGAAGATTTTTGGATAGAGAAGGAAGATAGAGTACAGAGGGAACCTGCTGCACTAGGATTAGGAAATGGCAGCTCATTTTCAAGCCTCTGTATACTGTAGCCTGTGCTTGGCAGAAATTATTTCTTAGGGCAAATGCTCTGAGCAAGTGGTGTCTCGTGAGTCTGCACACAGGGATTTTCATCCCTCTGACCTCCAGCTGCAGTCTTAAGATGTGTTGGGGCAGAATGACCTACTTTCAAGTAAAGCTGTGGAACTGAAGCCTCTGGAACTGCTAGGCACAGAACAGTGACACCGTTTTTTGAGGAGCTGAGCACCTGGAGAACTTTGTTGCTCTGTGATGTGCATGATTTCTGGAGTAAGACTGTGCAATTACATAGGGGAGATACACTGGGGAGACCATGTTAAAAACACCTCACCTCTCCTTCTGTTCTTTCTGCTTCTTCTTCTTCTTAAGAGAATCACCTTTATGTTCCTGTTTTTAAAGATGCATATTTTAATGAAAAAGGAACAGAGCATGTTGGTTAAACAACCACCTGACAAATAACACACAGCCTTTGCTTCACAGAGCAGCAGGCACTTAAAACAAGCTAGGAGACCTTGTGACAGAACAAGTGACGCAACACATTATGGAGCCACTGCCAGGGGTGCCCAGAGCCCTTCCTAATGCCTTATGGAAAGTACAGCCCACTCATGACCAACGTGCTGTCCTTGCCACGTGCAGAAGCAGAGGCTTCCTCCTCGGGCATGTGACAGATCCCAGGGTCAGAAGATGGACTTGCTACCAGGCAGGTGTGTCCTGTCACCCAGCTGAGGGCTGCTGTCAAATAACAGGGTTCAGCTGTGACTGGTCACGCACTGGATGCACTTTGAGCCACATGACAGAGGTGGAGAAGTAGGTCCCTGGGAAAGAGGGTGGCAGGAAACTGCTGATAGAGCAATTAACCAGCCCCACCAGCCTGCTCCCACCTACATGGGAAGGCTCCATAGGGAGGCAGAGAGTAGGCTTAGAGCCAGATGGGCTGTGCTAGAGGATGGATGCAACAGAAACCTCACCCTTGCTTTAAATAATGAGTAGGATCCTAGATGGAATTGTGCTGATAAAAAAGCAGTTGAAGATCTGGCTCTCTGTGGTTAGACAACATGCAACAAACTTTAATTGGGGACCATTTTGTTTCCTCTTAAGAGGAAAGGATAAAAGAAAACCCTGCTGATTTTGTGTCGTCAGTCTATCAGCCTGGAAGCGTGAGGCAGTGAAACCAACCACAACACAAGCCTAACTCTGTGCCTTCACCCTGCACACAACCAGCTTTTACCAATGAGATTAGTCCTGTAGGAGCCCTGAACCCAACCCACAGGGAGCAGCAGGTGTCAAGGGCACTCCTCCTGCACCTGAAGCATTATCTGTCAGGCTCTTGGGCTGGCTCCTACATGCTGCCTTTTTATACAGAAAATTTCACACAAACCTTTTCCTTATCAGCATCCTTCACTGCTTTTTTCTCTTTCAGTTTCTCTTGGTAAGTCCTGTAGTTCACATGTGCCTTTTTGGGGGGCTGCAACAAAGATTGGGAGGAATACTGCTGATTAAATTTTCAAATAGCTTCAAAAATTATTCACACACTTGCACAGACAGTATTTTTCACGTGGTGGTGGCAAAACATTAGAAATGCTTATTTCCTTTTGGGTGAGAGGAATGGACTTAAGAGAAGTCAGGTAGTCACAAATTGCTTCTTTCTTGGTGAAGACAGCAGAAAGAGACAATAATGTTCTATTACCAGTCCTACAAGGCTTACACACACACTCTGAGAAAAAAAAAACAACCCACTTCCTAAAAAACACCTAAAACATTTTTTTATTTTATAAAAGTTATGATAAACTAAAACTTTTCTCCATCTTTAACTCACTGTGAGAATGAAGTTTTGAAAAGTGAGCCCCACTCTCCAACTATTTATTTTTGAATGGCCTGATTAAAAATTAGTAAATGTTGTTTTTCAGCCTGATCATTCATATTTCATCTATAATACTTCCCTGGTAACACAACCATATTAATTTTCCAATTATCTACAGAAAACAGACAAGACAGAACAGATGACGTAAAAGTAAGGACGAAGAGGGAGAAGGGTCAGGGCAGGGGATTTTGAGTTTTAAAATAGTAATACCAAAGCCCCTCATGTTCTTTACTGCTTTTCTGCAGTGTAACAGCTGGGTGCCCTCCAGCACAACCCAAGGGACAATTACCTTGGCTCCCAGCATGATAGCACGCTCCTGTTCCCAAACACGTTGCTCCTGCTTCTTGTAGCCAGTGATTCCAAACTTGTGCACTTCCAGGCGAGCCTAGAACGTTACAGAAAATTGCAGGCATTTCACAATGTCAAACCTGTTGTAAAGCAATGCCTGGCAGAGTGCAACAAAGTCATACTCCTGAGGAAATCCTGGCTAATACTGAAAATTGGCATGCTATAAAATAAAACTGAGTTCAGAGCTATACTGCAGAGCAGTCAACCACTGTCCAACTAATCTCTGGATGGTGAGGACTGTCAGGGGAAAATTTTCAATTCTCCTCATTTCACATAACGTAACACATGGAATGGATTTCCTCCACGTAAAAAATGAGCACTTAACCACTGAGAAACATGGATGGGTAGATGGTGGTTTGACTACACACATATGTAGAGTTAACACTACACAAGCACACCTTGACAAAACCACTAATGAATCCATAATCTTTTTAAAATCAGTGATTAAATCCCAACCCTTCTTAGCAGTACAGAGCTCTCTCCAGTGAGAGATTCCACTGGATCATAACAGATCCCTGAGCAGCAATTAGGCAAATAAAACAACTTGCACAGACCTGTAAACAAATTAGTAGCTAAGGTGGCCAATGCTAGTTATGGTTATGTAAGAACAGATGAGAACAAAAAGACAAATGGAAAAAGCCATTTGTTGTTTCAAAAACAGATGCCAATACACTTTTTTTTCTTCTCACATGAGATGTGTCAGAGATTTTAACAACATAGGGCTGAAAGAACTGTGCTAAACATTATGGGAACTCAAGCACTTTTATAAATGCCCCTCAAATTCTCATTTTCAGAAGATCAGAAAGAAAGGCTGTGAACTTTTAACACCTCTCTCCACACAGAGCAGTTGACTGATGCCAGCCTGTTCCAAAGAAGTCTTCTCCTTTGGTGTGGCATGTAGCCAGAATTACCTATTGGGAAATCCTCACCTACAAGAGATAGCCATTTCTGGAAGAGTTCCCACCATAGCCTTCTGAAGTATACACATGCACATAACTGTACACTGAACTAGTGACATTAGTCTGATCCTGCTGACTTACCTTTTCAAAGTTAAATTCTTGTCTGACTGCATTTTTCTCTTCATTCACTATTTGGGTCTATAAACAATACAAAACATTTCAAATTAATATGACAAGTAACACCAGTTTAAATGCTGATTGGGATAGCTTTCTGAAAAGCGGTGAAATGTAAAGTCAGTTGTATGGAATAATATACAGGTTTCCAGCAGGATTTTTTTTCTAGCTTTATTACCAGGATCTGTTAAAAGAGACACTTTCAATGGTATTTTTCTAGGTAAGCAGAACTGCCACGTGAGCTACATATCACTCATATTTCCATTTGCAAACCTGTACCAAACAGCTAATGTAGGATAGCTCATGAATTTTAAGTAATTTTGTTTGAGAAAGTGCAGTGGTAATAGTGCATGTACTCACAGCTGGGGCAGTATGTAGAACAAGCTTAATTCCTAACTGCATGGACATGTATCAGTGTCCATATCCAGTTTCACTAATGCCAGAGGAACAGCTCCAAAGGGTGCACTGTCAGCAAATGACAGAACACACTTAGTGGAGGGTGAAGAAAGTACTTGCTCAAAATGAGCTCAGAGAAAACCACACATCCTCTACTCCACGATTTCCACAGACACCTTCCCTCAGCAGTTCTCAGTTTGGAGGGGCACTTTCCAGGGAGAACACACTATAACCTAGAAAGAGAAAGAAGTACAAAATCCCCAGGGAGAGAGTTCCATGCTGCTTGTTACAGGAGTGTCCCACATGGGACACTGTGGAGCAGTTACAAATCTCCCAGGATTATTTTAGGCTGTCTGCTTTCTGATTTCAGGGAGGATGTGCTAAGCCACCTCTCTGAGTGGAAGCCCTGCCCATACCCAAGCATGCTGATGCAGGCAGGCAAACTGCCATCTGTTCAAGAGATTACCCTGTTCACCTTCCCGTTTGCTCCCAAGGGTACACTCCACTCAGAGGAAAGAGGAGTACTACATAAGCATTAAAGCTCAACTGAAATACATTTCATGCATTTCCTTTTCACTCTCCAGGACCTCAGGGCACAGTGAGTCACAGGTTCAGGCTCAAGGGTTACACCAGGGCTTCCCTCTGCTTTCACCACAGCCAAATTCCTCTCAGCTCTGCAAAGGCTTCTATATAGAACTGCAATTTCAACCACAAATAAACCCGGTTATCTTCAGAGCATTTGGCTAACAAGCCTAACACAGCCAGTATTTTCAGGCAGAAAAACTTCAGCTGTGAAAGACTTAAGAAAATTTTTAGGGGAAAACATGCTGGAAAAAACCACAAAAGTTTATGGATTCAATCAACTGCTTGAGTCTTTTGAAGTCCCCAATTCCAAGCAATCAAACCCCCAGTATCAGTTAGTATCTCTGAATTCAAGATAGCCATATATTGGCCCATCAGCTTATTTTAGAATGGGCTTCTGATGTTATGGCCATGAAGACAACTCAAGGAAAACAACCAGAGAAGCTATAAAATCTGGAGACCAATCAACCCCGCTGCTCAGCTTCCAGCCAAACCTATCCAGACCTCCCTGCTGAAGGAACTCAGCTACAGTTCTTGGTAGTGCAAAGCAGTTTAGCAGCAACAAACCAAACCAGAGGACAGAGATCTAACGCTGTCATTGCTGACTACCCAACACCGATCCCCCAAGACAAATGCTGCTTGTCAATGGCCCAGTGCTGCTGTGATGCCAAAGAAGAGAAGCAAGTTTTGGCACCTCACATCCACAGCTACTGACAGGAACAGAGCAGCACACAAAACTCCTGGGCACTGAAGTAACCAAGAGGCTTTGCTTTCCATTTCTTTCACTTCTTGCCGTAACATCAGGCCTGTCAGCAAATCAAGTTATTTTGCTGAAATGCGCCTATTTCAAACATAGGATTCTTATCCAGAGATCTCCTGAAATTGAAAAAAATGGTCTTCAAGTCCTGCCCCCTGCCCTGCTTTATCCTGCCCCTGTTTCCAGCAGCCCCACTGGGAATCAGCAGGACTAGATGCCATCGAGCTGGGCACGCGGATCGCCAAAGCATCCGGATTTCCAGGCAGCTGTATCAGCAAGAGGGACGACCCAAGGCACGGCAGGGGCTGGCGCCGCGTCCGGGGAGCGCACCCCCCCCTGCCCCGCCCCACGGCGCCCACCCTCCGGGAAAGGGCGGCTCTACCTGTGCTCGGCCGGCGGGCGCTGCCGAGGGGCCGTGCCGCTCCTTCCTCTTCCTCCCGCGGAACACCACGACCTCCACGGCGGGCGGGGCGGCGGGGAGCAGCGGGGCAGC
>VXAX01001069.1:141095-161198 GCA_013399835.1 Leptocoma aspasia | reverse complement strand
GGGCGAGCGAGCGGGGCACGGGGCGGCGCGGCGGAGCTCGCAGGACCATGGCGACAGCGGCGGCGGCGCCCGGGCGGGCGCGGCGAGGGGCGCCCATGTACTCGGTAGGCGGCAGCGGCGGCGGGAGCGGTGCCGCGGGGAAGGGGCCGCTCTCTCTGAAGGGGAATGACGGCGCTTGGCGCAGTCTGCTCCTCCACCCCTTGTCCCCGGGGAAGCGGAGACAGCGCTCCGGAGGGAGGGACGAGGCCTTTCCCGAGCCCCGGCGGGACCGGACGTTTCCCCTCAACAGTTCACCTTCCCGTGCGCTCTTCTTCGCCTCGGCTGCTCCTTCACTATCTGTCGTGTCAGTCGCGACAGCCAGAGCTCCCGATCCCGAGCGCCGCGGCTCCCCTCCGAGCTGCTGCGGGAGGCCCTCCGGGTTAGGGGAGGTGGGAAGTGTCACTTCCTTGCGGTGGCGGTGTCCCGGAGCGGCTCTCTGCCGGGCAGGTGTCCGGGCACCGGGCGCTCCGCAGGGCTCCAGCCCCGCAGCAACCTGTCCCGCCAGCCACGGGGAACTCAGCGCTGGGAGGTGGTGGTGGGGATGCAGTGCCCGTAGCGGGTTTTCCCGTGTTGGATAGTGAAAATTACTTCATTGACCTTGTTTGTTCCCTGCAGCTCCTTTGCCAGCCTCAGACAAGGAGGTTTGGGTGTGGGGTGCTAAACCCCATCTCTCTACAAGCATTTGGAGGAGGGGACTAGGGAGAGAGGGAAACAGCTCCTTGTTTCGGCAGAGATTCCCAAACTTCTGTTCTGTGCCTTGTCTGTATGCTGGTATCCCAAGGGCATCGCAAACACCATTGTTACATTGCATATCCTAATTATATGGAAGCAGAGGAGTTCCAGCAGAGGAGTGCTGTTTTGCTTCCATACTTCACTGCTGTTGCAGTAACAGTGCATGTCACTGGGTTTTCTGATGTCCAGGTTTCCAACAGTGTGTTTTCTAAGTGTGTTCTCTACCAGCTGGCAACTGAAGCTAGAACAACAGCTTGGCTGTAATGTGTAAAAGCATAGTTACAAATCTTTAATGTTTGGTAAAGTGTGTGGTTTGGCTCCCTCAGTGCTCCTTCAGAACGGGGTGTGAAATTAACTATTGCCATGGAGAGAAATCAGTTGCACATCAAGTCTGAAAACCTCAGACGAAGAGCAGAGGCAGAGAGGTGATTTTTCAATGGGGCATGGCCCTTGCAAAACTCTGCTCACCAGAGTTGTGCTGGGGAACAGCTGTAGCAGTGCAGTGACTGCTGATGTGGCTGATAATGCCCGTGCTGAGTGCTGGCTTTCTTTGTCTGGATTTCATGTAGTTGCAGATGGCAGGATTTGAAACTTTTGTAACGGACATAAACAGCGCTTAGATTTTCTGAGCAATGACTTGTCACATACTGATCTGAGTAGGTGGCACTTAGAGCCAAATAATATTTTCTGCTACTATTCTGAGCTTTTTTTGCTATTATACAACATAAGGGATCTATTTCTGTTTTATTTTTCATCAAGGGGATTGATATAAGGTGTCAACAGCAACAGATGGCTAATAGAAACTATTTCCAATCATCTTAACAGATCTTAGCTGACTCAGCTCTTGCAAAATACTAACTACTTGAAAGCTGTGAAAGAAGAGAGGTTGACAGCTGTAATGCTATAGTTTTGTGAGGCTCTGATTTTGTCATACAGGACAAAAACCCCTAAAAGTTTTACATTTACAAAGGTCTGGGTTTAATACCTGTATGGGATTGTTTTGAAAGTCCCTGACGAGTTTGTTCTTCAGTTATGGTAATTCTCTAAACTACAGCTGTGGAAAGAAAAGTTATACAATCTCCTAAATGCAATTAAAGTAGAGGGATGGTCTCCAAATTTGCCTGTCCTGTGTGGGTAAAAGAACTTGAGAAGGTCAAACATTCTAGTAGGATTTGTGTCCTCCAATAAAATAAAATTGACTTTTGATACAAATGAGGTTTTTAAGGATTTTTTTTGTCATTCTTTAGTGGACATGTTTCTGATTTGAGTTGATTTGTTTTGTTCTACCAAATTACCTTGTGGTGATGAATGGACAGGAGCTAAACGTTTGCTCTCTACTAAATGTCAGTTGCTCTGTTAGTGTTGCCGATGTGGCTCTGGTGGGCTGGCAGTGAAACCTGACTTCCCCTCCCAAGGTTGACAACCCAGCTGCCAGTGCTGGGCATTTTGCTTATCTGTTGCTGGTGTTCCCCTGTGTGTTTGCTAGCCAGGTTTTCCACTCAGCACCAGAAAAGGTCACTGTAGGAGCCCATGAAACATGTTTTATTCTCCATTATCAGTTTGGTTCTGCATGGGTCATATACAGAAAGAGGAGGTGGAATGAGTGAATGAATGAAAAGGTTGCCAGTGCTACTCTTCAGGTGATACTGTGGAGGAAGACATAAGCATTTTTATTTTTAGTATCTTCTAATAAATATGCTTGGTCATAACTAATACTTTTATATTTTTGTTTCACAGAGGCTTACTCCAGTTGTCTTACTTATCTGGTGGCTGTTGCTGCTGTTTTGAGAAATACAATTTCAGTCTTGGGAAGACTGAGGGGTCATTCATACAAACAGTGGTGATATGAGAGATAATAGGAGACATTCTCTCCAGCACAAGGGTCTACTGGCTCAAAGGGAAGAGTTTTGTATGAATTTTTTGCAGCAGGATGGATCCACAATTAGTTCTTATGTCCTGAGGTTTTCTCCTGCCTAGCAATGATTACTCAGAGGCTTTGCTCTCTTTTTACCTACGTGTGCACCATATTGCATTCATGTGGCTGACAGTGAGGTGGTTTGTTTGGCTTTTTTTTATTTGCTCCTGCCTGGTAATGTTTCATGTACCTTATATCCAAGCTTTGTGAAAGCTGCAATTCACCAAAGCCCCAGATGCAGCTTTTAAGTAGCAAGGATTATTTTCTGTGTGTTGATGATTGGGTTTTTATAGTGTCAGTCATGGCATTGACTTAATGAAGCTGTGAGAGTTGGAATCAAAGGTCTTTTAGTTAATACCTATTAATCACAAAGAGGCTGGAAGCAAGGCACTTCAGCTTTAAAAGCCCATGTCTTCTTTCAGTTTCTTCCTGTTGGGTGGAATTAAGTAACGTTATAGGGTGATTTGGGCATCTTTGCAATTGGAAGGGATTAGGGTGAGGTTGTTGGGGTTTTTTTTGGGGGGTGAGGGGGGGGTGTTTGTTTATTTAGCTTTTTAGTTTCTTCTGGATCACTCTTCCAAGCAGGTAGTATTGCTTCCTGCAGTCACAGAGTGTAGCATGCAGACATTATTGAAAGCTAAGAGGAAACCCCAAATGTGGCAGAAGTAGTGCATATCGTTATTTTGGTGCTGTAGCCAAGCAGGTCACCAAATAGCTCGAGACAGTGTCTCATTCTTCATTTGTATGTTCCTAGCAGAAAGAGCTCACATCAAAGAAGAGAGATGAGTTTGAGGATATCTTGGAGGAAAGACGGTTGTCCAGTGACTTGAGATACGCAATGAAATGTTACACCCCAGTGATCTACAAGGGACTTTCACCTTGCAAGCCAAACGCTATCAAAAGTGCTGTTCTCCAGTCAGAGCAAGTTCAGTATGTTATCAAGCAGGTGAGTCTGGACAATGAGCACTAAGATGAGGTGGATTGAACACAGCCAGGCTTTGTGTGGCAGCAGGGAAAAAGAGATTGTTGCTGACCTCGTTAAAATGATAATTGTAGTTTGGAAGATAGTCCAGTAAATAAATAACTCTCTTTTGGCAGGAAAAAAAAAATACTGGAGTTGTCACTAAAACTGTCAGGTTCATGAAACAATGTTTTGATTTTGCATATACAACACTTCACCATTAATTTATCCAGTATGCCTGACTTATTTTTTTTCCTTTCTCCTCATACTCCACTGTTCTCACCACAGAACAACATTGTGAAAGACATTAGCATGCTCCTTCTTAGCAGACATTTTTGTACTTTGAGAGTGTCTTGTAAGAATTTTATAGGCTAATGATGGATTTATGAACAAGTCCTAAATGCTACTTTCATTAAAATGCAAGTTTTATTTCACAGATATTTCTTTGAATTATATTTCATAGATATATTTCACAGATAATTTTTTGAATTAGAAACACTGTTTAAGATGTAACCATATTTTTTGTTCTAACATGAAGGGCAGCTACTACTTTATAATAAACTATTTAATGGTTAGGCTGGCTGATACTTTGCACTGTGTTTAAATGCTTGAAATAAGTGTGTATGTTAGTTAGTTGGGTAACTAATTTCAATATCCATAAAAAATAATTCTAAGCGTGTAGAAATACATAATATGCTTTGGTTAGTCCTGAGTGACAGGCTACTGTAAATTTTTTTCTATTTGTTTCTTTTAATGGCTAGTATTACCTGTGATACATCAAAATGTGTTATAATGTGACAAAGTAAAGTATGTCACTCTACACCACAAAGTAGTTCTGTTTCCATTATGGATTGCTAAGTAGCATGAAAGCCAAAAAAATCTTTGAACTCCAGAGAGACTAAAAAATTTACTGAAGATGTAAAGACAGAAAGATGTTTGTGTGGTGATTTCTTCTTAATGCTTTTTTGATAGAAAATTATTTTGATGGATATCTTCTGTGCTGCATCAAGTGGTTGAAGGGAGTTAGCAGACCTGCCATTGCAGCCTGGTTACCAGCTTTGCAGTAGAGATTACTGGAAGTTTCTAACTGAGAGTGTCCTGGGCAATGTGCCCAGCACTCTGTGATTAGGGTCCCTCCTGCCTGGGCAGGGAGGGTTTGCACAGCTTTACACAGACGTACTAGAATTTGTTCTTGTGCCAAATTGTTGAGGTTACTAAAGTTCAGTGTAGGAAGTTAAGGTCATTCGTTTTAGCTTTCTATATGTGACTGGTCTGGTTTTTTTGATTTCTGATTTTGAGAAGTTCTTAGTTCCATAGTGGATTTGCCCTTAAATCACTCAAATGAACTATATGGTAAGCCTTTTGCTGGTGAATGAGAACAGAATCTCTTCCTGCTGAATAACAAGAAGAATTTTTTGGCTTCCTAAGCAAGACTGATTTTGTCAGGTTTAAGTGGAACCAATTTTTGGCTTCTTTAAGCAGCTAAAATAATCAGTTTAAACTACATGTGGAAATACTTAGGATGATGGGTAATACATTTAAGAAAATACAATTGACCTAGTAGATATGATAGTAAGGTATATGGAGGTAGGTTGGAGGAGATGGATTTTCTCATATGTCACAAAATGGAAATAAATAGGTAAGCAGCACTGGCTTCCAAACAGAGATGTGCTTTTTTTGGAGGCTTTTTCTTCTGCCATTCCTTTCCTTTCCTCCTCTGTTTTGGGTAAAAGTCATGTTCCTTATTCCGTAAGAGTAAAAGGCTTAACTTTTCAATTAAGTATTTCTAGATTCAAATACCAAATTGGAGGGATGGCCATTATTTAAGTCTATTTCAAGAAACTTCAAAAGGGAATGTGCATGGCAACAGAAGAAAGATCATTGATATGCACAGTTGGTAGAGACAGTGCTTTGTATGCAATTCAGCTCTCCATTGCCAAAGGGATGCATCACAAAGAAATGGAAGTGTGATACGGCTAAGGTTCTTTGTAAACTCTAACCCAAATGCATTTAAAATATTTACATTTGACTGTCTCTACAAACATAGGCTTCATTTTACTATTGAAAGAAAAATGCACAGAGCCTTCTTCAGACTGATAATATAGCAAATATTCTTTAAACTTAAATATCTTCTGAATATGCTACAAGTTAAAACATTCATATGGTGTGTTTGGGGGGAGGATTGTTGTATGCCCTCCCCCCTGCCGTTGACATCTAAGCTTATTTTGGTTTTTGAGCAGCTTTAACTTGGCTTTGTTTTGTTGGCTTGCACCAAACAGATTCTGTATGATTAGATCCATGCCTATCACATAAAACAAAATCTTGTGGACTATTGCAGTTGTCCTCCCATAGCAGCTGTGGCACATTAGAATGGTGTGCATGGGCAAGGAGAAGTGAACAACTTATCACTGCTGTTTTGTTTCTCCTTAGTTAGCAAAAGAAATGGGGGAATCACCTGATATTATTCAAGAAGAAGCCACGGAAATCCTGGATGAGATGGGCCACCGTATGCAACTAGGAGCTGTCAGATTTTTTGCCTTCACTCTGAGCAAAATATTTAAACAGCTTTTCCAGAGAGTTTGTGTGAATGAAGAAGGAATGCAGAGAGTGAGTACTGGTGGGAGGAAAAAAGTTAAAAAATTTTCAGACCAGTCACTTGGACAAGATCTCTAATCATCAAATAACAAATGTGATAAATACCCTCTGAAAAAAAAAGACTGCACTCACTTTTGTTTATTAGTGCATTTCTTAGTAAATGTGGGAAGAAAGACAGATGATCTGTAAGTACTTTAGAGGCAAACAGCTATCAGGATTTTTTGTATATTTTCCAAATGCTTCCTATGGTAAGGAATACCACGTGCCTCTGAGTATGTTAGATCAGCCACTGAGAGAGTGTTTTCTATCTGATATTATAAAATAATAATGCATTTAGCTGAATTGGGGGTCACAATATAATATTACATGGCTGAGTGGACTGGCTGTTCAGCAAAACCCTCATACAGCTAAGGGTGGTGAAACACTGTGCACCTCTGAGGCAGGCAATGCTTTAGGTTTTCCTCAGTTTCTGGGAACTGTTGTCCCCCTATTTCATTTCAGAATATTGCTCTTCTGGAGGGTGCAGTGCATTCCCTGGAAGTCAGCAATGTCAGTCTTGACAGCCCCTATTTGGTTTCCCATCTCCATCAAAGGGGATTGGAATTAGACTACCCCATGACGGGATGCCCCTAGTTTTTGAGACATGTGAGCCTCAGGTTGCTACTCTGGAAACAACTGCTCCAAATTTCCTATGGGTTCTGTGCTGAAAGAGGTATAGATTGTGTGGACAGAGAAGCAACCCTCAAGCAAATGGGGTTTTGTTTGCCTTAAGCCCTGTGCAGGTCTATATTTGCAAATTTCAACAGTCAGTAAATATTGGGACAACATTGTTTGCGCTGCTCTTTTTCAGTTGCAACACGCCATTCAGGAGCATCCCGTGGTGCTGCTGCCCAGCCACCGAAGCTACGTAGACTTTTTGATGCTGTCTTATTTGCTGTACACATATGACTTGGCCTTGCCTGTCATTGCTGCAGGAATAGGCAAGTATGTTTTTAACAATGTTTTCAGGATTCAGAGAATTGGTAGCATTCTCTGGTAACTGCAACTATAAGTAGTTGTGTCTAACTTCTGCTCCAAATACATCTTGTTAAATCCTCCTTGGGTAAGATGCTTACAACGTCTGAAAGCTTCTCACTGGTGCTGAGTCCTGTCAAAAGTGAATTTTTTTCATAGCAAGTTCACCCAGAAGTACCCCATCTGTATACCTGAGGCTGGGGCAAAGATAAGAGTTGTGAAGAATACTTCTATTTGCCTGGTAACAGGCAAAAACTTGCCCTGGTAACAGGCAAAAACTTGCCCAGGTGGTACTGTGGATGCAGAACTTTTTGTGATACTTCATACAGTTAAAAGTGCAGTCACAGCAGCCAGATATGAAGTACCAGATACCTCATGCTTGTTTCTGATGTAACTGATTCCTTTGAAGTATTGGCAGAACTTGGTGACATGCTGAGAACAGAGCTGGCAGGGAAGTGATATGGCATATCAGAGGTCAGGATTTTGAGCATACTTAGTTGTAAAGCAGATGAAGCCAGTATATTTGTGGGAAACAATTCTTGAGGACTTGAACAGTAAATGTCTTCCAAGTTAATGTGCTTTTTGATAATCTGGATGCTGTCAGCACTTAACTTAGAAACCTGATCCTGGAAATCACGGGTATCAAACAGGTCTTCTAAGCAGACAGAAAGCCACCTCAGGTCTGGTGCAGCGCTGTAATATGCACAGGTCAGGTAAGCTAGCAGAGATCTTGGAACCTACTGCTTTACTGTAGTCTGCTCTTCCAATCAAGAAGTTAGGAAGACTAATAGAGGCTGTGAGAATGTGCTGCTATGGAAGATGAGACTTCCCTGGTCTGAGTTTGCTGCATCTGGGTGATGCAGGTTAGATTCACAAGTTGTTGTTTCATAGCTGCCTTGATCAAGGTGTTGCAGTTTGCCTGTTGTGTATTGTTCAGAATCTGCTCACATGTTGTTCTAGGTATTGGTGTAATCCTTTGCTGACTTGGATTAGAGTATTTTTGAGTTTTGGACCCCAAAATAGTATCTTAAGATACCATTAGTTTAGCTTACAAGGATTTTTTTAATGATTAACATTTTTTGAATACTTTGGGTGCTTCAGGATCAAAGTTCTCCTAAAGAATTAGGGGCTTGTAGCTTGATGCTGCCTGCACATGTGTATTATTTTAAATTCCTCTGGAGAAAATACAGTTCTCGATGGTTGTAGTTGTATTTCATAACTGCATATCATGTTAGAGGTTCACAATGTGGTTTACAAACTCACTCTCAAATCAGCACTTGTGCTGACTGAAGAGACTCTCCTGATATAGGTGGTAATTGCCTTTGCTTTGTTAGCTATCTCTTGCCTTCAAGCATACAGATAGATTTGTGGGGATTAGCTAAGGGGGAAGGTAAAGAGTTGCTAGTAACTCTCTAGTACATCCTCATACAGTGCATTAGCAAGAATCTAGCTGGTGCTGGGATGATGTTTCTGACACCTGTGACATCTTCAGGGCAGTCACTGTCAGTGTTGCAACTAGAAATGTGAATTTATTTGACTAAGTGAATATCTGTTCTCCAGTGTTTCATGGATTGAGGTGGCAAGGAGGTTGGAGTGGCATGTTGCCAGCTGATGTGTGGACTTGTTTTAAATGCTTCCTTAAGAACTTCGTTAACATTAAGTGTTTTTTCCTGCTTTTGACAAGTTAAACATTGACTATCATGGTTTAAAACTGAAAAACTAGAACATAATTTTAGCTGCTTTGATGTACATCCCCCAAAATGATGAGTCAGGATCATAGATGGTCTAATATAGTTTACTTGGCTGCCTAATTTCTGTGTCTTCTGGAATATGTTCAGTAGGAACTACTTTTTTCTAAACATGAGTGAGACAATGTACTTCAAAAACTTAGTCTTTATTATGGCTGAACTCTGGCCGTCTAAATTATGAAAATAATTTGCTCCAAGTGAATGCAGCTAAAAAAAATGGAAAGCATATTATAATTTGCCATTCTTGTCTGTCATTGTGTAAGTCTTGCTAGACAATTTGAAAGCAAATTATTGTGTTGGCAACAATGGAATCCTTGAAAGAGATCCTCTGTATTCTGGTAGTCAGTGTGCTAGAAATATTGTGGTTGATTCTGCTGGCTGATATTAATCAATAAATTTCATGAGTGTGGTTTTGTTTTTTCTTTGATTGTTTTCCAGATTTCTTAGGAATGAAAATAGTTGGTGAGCTGCTACGAAGGGCAGGTGCCTTTTTTATGCGACGTTCCTTTGGTGGGAACAGACTCTACTGGGCAGTGTTTGCTGAATATGTAAAAACTATGCTAAGGGTAAATAACTTGCTGAGCTCTCAAAATGTATACTTAAGAAATATTCTGTTGGTACAATTCTTGTGAGATATGCAGGATGTCATGGCTGTGTGATTGAAAGTCTTCATGGTGATCTGATTAAGTGCTTTTTACCTCAGATTTGCTGTAGGTGAAGACCATGTGTGCACTCTATTATTGTTACACAGTTCAGTAAGTGATAAACAAATTACTGCTCATCAGTTGGTTTGGATTGTGTGCCCATATCTCATGACAGACACCATGTTTTCATTAATTAAACTATATGGTGCCGCAAATACAATGGATGGATGTAGGCTTACAGATGACTGAAGTTAGATATGTTTGTCTTTAATTCAAAAAACCAACTTACTTACATTTGAAGTACTTAAAACTATTTGTGGGCAATAAAGAAGAAATTTTTTTCCTGACTAGCTTTTTGTTTGTTTGTTTTACTTTTCAAGGGTGGCTATGCCCCAATTGAATTTTTCCTTGAGGGGACTAGAAGCCGCACTGCCAAGACTCTGACTCCAAAATTTGGTATGTTTATTTAAGATTTTGAACTTCTAATATTATTAGCCTTTTCATTAGTGGCTATGTACTTTGTAAGTTCTTTGGATAGAAAGGGCTGTTAAAGTAGAGGGAAATCAGGGAAGTCCATCACAGTATGGAAAGCACCATGGCTGGGTTCCAAGGCTGAACAAAGAACAGCAATACATGTCACTTGCACTCTACTGCTTTTGCTCCCTTTGCCCCACTGTGTACTAAATTCAATAACTTTTCACCCTTGTCTTCCTAGACAATAGGCATCCCCTGGCCAGCAGAGAAATATTGTGGTTCTAACTGTAAAAGTAATGGGGAATCTTTGGAAGGAAGATGCTGTGCAAGCACAGAGCAGTGCTGCTGAAAGGAGCACAAACAGCTGTCCAAGAGTGTTGCTTCCATTTACCCTCTGTTTTAAGGCTTGGCCAATGTCTTTTGCTTCTCCTTGCTTGAAGAGAGAACAGGCACCGTGCACACCTATTAGCAGTTTCTAAAATGCAAAGATATCCTTCTCAAAGTTAAATTGCAGTTGCTTTTCCCTTTTTGAAGGAGACAGGTGATTCATGGGGGTTTTTTTCCTATTGGCAGGTCTTCTCAGCATTGTGATGGAACCCTTTTTCAAACGTGAAGTCTTTGACACGTACCTTGTTCCCATCAGCATCAGCTACGAGAGAATATTAGAAGAATCTCTCTATGCATATGAACTCCTAGGAGTCCCAAAGCCCAAAGAATCTACATCTGTATGTAAATTCCTTAACAACAGAACATAAGTGGATGTATACACACCCTGTAGAACCAGAATTTAAGTTTCCCTCTTCCCATTTTCATAGGGGTTGTTAAAAGCCAGGAGAATCCTCAGTGACAATTTTGGTACCATACATATCTACGTTGGCCAGCCAGTATCCCTTAGAACCTTAGCATCTGGGAGGATCAATCGGTGCCCATACAATTTGGTTCCCAGGTACTGCATCTTTCCATGGTGTATGCACAGGAAAAACATTTGTTTAGTCTACACCTCTGTGGACTAACTAAGATGTTCTCTTGTCCTTTGTTTTCGTCTTCTCTCACCTTGCTCCCTCAGACTCCTGAACCTGTTTGGTCTGAGCAGAGGCTTGTTGTGCTTGTGATTGGGTGTTTCTGAAATGAATTGTTACTCGTGGCTTTCCCTGTGTTGAGAAAACGCCACTTTAAAATTTAATTGTGATGGCACGAACCAGGCAAAGCTCTGTTTTCTGAGAATGTGGTGCTTTTGCCACTTAAAATTTTCACCTTTCTCTCACTTCTTGCATTACTCCTGCAAGCTGTTAAGTGACTGTGTGTCAGGGAGCTGTAGCTGACTGGATTGTGTTGCTTTTGCAATTTTTTCAGTAAAACATAATTCTTTTGAAATTTGTTTGAAGACAGCAAATGTACAGCCTCAGTACAGAGGTCTGTGCTTCAGGTACTGTCATGCAGCTACTGATGCATTGCTCTGTACTTCAGTTTTACATAGCACATAGAATCACTCTCAGTTGGTAGGTGCTGTAAAGTTACAGATCTGGGAACAATATGGAAGAAATAAAGAGGGGTGTTATTTATATTAGACTTTTTGAGCTCTTCACCTTAAATTGCATTTTTTTTTTCAGGCATCTTCCCCAAAAGCCATCTGAGGATATTCAAGAATTTGTCAGTGATGTAGCTTATAAAATGGAGCTCCTGCAAATAGAAAACATGGTTTTGAGCCCGTGGGTGCTAGTTGCTGCTGTCCTGCTCCAGAATTTGCCAGCCATGGAATTTGAACTTCTAATAGAAAAGACTCTGTGGCTTAAAGGCTTAACACAGACTTTTGGAGGATTCATTGAATGGCCTGGTATGCAGAGAAAGTGTTATTTCCATTCCTCTTGTTGCTTATGAAAGATAAATTATATTTCTATGGAAGCAATGTATGGTAACAGCTTTACAGGATTCTTAGAGTTAAAAATGGATTTTAGGATACGCTAAAAATCATGCTGAAACCTGACAGGCATTGACTTAATCTGTTGAAGATACTTTGAAAAACAGTTAGGTGGAAACAGAACAGATATTTTACTGTTGTATCATGAAGTGTGGCATGAGAGGGAAATTATAAGGTACTTTATTAGAGTACTAAGGTTTGTGTAGAGTCTGTCTTTCTGAACTGTGTGTAAGTCACAGGCAGTTGCCTGCTCTGCACCGGTTAACTCTGTGTAATGCTACATTTCCTGCTTGGTACTGACTACAGTGTAAGTTGTTACTGGTGCAAAGAACTTGCAGAAACAAATGGGTGGAGGAAATCAAAACTCTCAGTTGTCTGTTTATTTTTAAATTTCACTTTATCTCCAGAAACAGCGGTGACTTTTGAAGGGAAGGCTTCTTTGGTGGTTTTATTAATATACTTATACACACACCCCCTTTTATATATATATATCTATGTATAGTGTATATATTAGCTGCTGAAAGGTTGATTGTGCTTTCAAACTTTCTGTTTGAAACTTCTCTCTGTGAGCCAGAGTGACACAGGCAATTTCAGAGCCTCAGGATGAAAGTAGTAAAGCTGGCAAAGAACAGTATTGTGTAATGCAAGTACATTTACCTTTCTGCTGTAGGTAGACTTAAACCAAAGACCTTTGCTTTTGTAGTCCTGTGTATAATCAAGGATCCCTCTCACTACTACAATAAAGAAATAGGAGCAGGCTACTGGTGTAAAAGAACTCTGTCACCTTTGGAAAAAACAACTTCTTTCAGCGATTGGCGCTACAGGGAATGCAGGCAAGGTCTGCTTCTGCCAAACTAGTAAAAACAAGAATTTTTTGGCAATACTTAAACAATATTTAGAATCTTACTATGCAGTAAACTGAAAAATATACCACATCCAGATTTGCTTATTTATTTTGTTTATTTTCTTAGCAACAGTGAGTAAGCATTTGCTTTAGTAGAGTTGTCATGTTGTCAGGGAATAGCAAATAGGCATGGTAATGAAATGGAGGAATGACAACAGCTGAGTGGATTTTGTTGGAGTGTGCTGGCCGTGCTCGAGGCATCAGTTGCATAGAAACTGGGTTTGTTGTTTTGGTTTGGATTGTCAATTTGAAGGAGGAAATACATTTTAAAGTCCAATTTGCTGATGCCAGCAACGACGTGTATGCTCTCCATTCTTTGGTCTCCAAGCAGCTGGTTATTTTTGCCTTTGTCATGCTGGTTGGTTGTTACAGGCAGAACATTTGCAAAATTTTATATTCAAAACAGGAACTGTAAAATTACTTGCACAGACTTCTGCTTCCTATTGCATTGACAAACTTGGGAGCTTTAGCAAAACTGGAACAGAGTAGGTTGAAGAAGTAAATAAGATGCAAGGAGACTTGATGTGAAATCTGTATTAAAGGAAAGGAATATGATGGGGTTTTTTTGTCAGAGACTATATGGATTTGATATGCCTGTGGTGCTGTGAACATGTAAAGTGCATTTTAGCATTCAATATGAAGTTTTTATTGCTTGCTTGTCAAATTGATTCCAATTTGATTCATGGTATGTTTCTCACTGAGTAGGCATGTTATGTAACAATATTTATGTTAAGAGTTTATAAATTTAATTTGGGACAAGGCCTTGCTTGCATATAAGAGTTGACGAAAAAATTTATAAAAACTTGTACCTCTGATTCAAAACACCTAGTGTCAGAAATGCTTAAGCAGAAGTATAGTCTCCATTTCCTTACTAATGAATGTTTCCATCAAACAGATACATTCTTTTTATATTTGGAGGCTCAGAATACTTGTTCCAGAGACAAAGGAACAATTACAATTTGCAGTTGTTAGTAAGAGGAAGAATTCAAAGTGGTTTAATTATGGAAGTGTCTGAAATTTGTTGGCTCTGTGTCATACTATGCCTAGTTTGCCAGTTCCTGGTATGGATTATATTGGAACCTCTCTCTAACTGAATGTTCAGTGTAGTGTGTGAAATACTGGTCCATTTTAGGCTGTTTCAATAGAGTTATGCTCCTTTTTGCAACTTCCTGAGTCTTGCATTTTCCTCCTAGATAACCTGTGTGCCAAAAAAGCAGTCCTGTCTGGCCTCACCCTGCATTCCAACATCGCTGGCCTTGTCGATGGCCACGTGGTCCTGAATGACAAGGGAGGGGAAGATGGAGCCATAGGGGAAGTCGTCTTCAGGCGCGCGCTGGCCGTGCTCATGTGTGCCACGTACAGGAACCAGCTGCTGAACGTCTTCGTGCGCCCAGCCCTGGTGGCAGTGGCCTTGCAGATGGCACCCAGCTTCAGAAAAGGTATGCTGGGGCTCTGGGAAGCTGCTGGCTTTGCCCCTTGTGCCATCAGCTGGGAGAGGAGCACGAGGTTCCTGTGACTGCTAGCGGGAGCTATCAGAGACCGTTGTACTTGGGATAAGGTGTTGGGAAGGCATGGGGATATTCTGCTTGCCTTTTTTATGTTTGTTTACCCTTTGATCCTTTTGTAGGGTTTGATTGTGGCATTTAATGCATGTTCTGAGAAGCTACAAGCTCCTGCTCTTTCCTTTTCCTAACAGTTGAATCAAATGCTTTGAGTATTTGCTGTTCTGTTGGGGTTTCTGCCATTGTATGTATGCTTTAAATGTCAAGTCCATATTTTATTTGAAGTAGGTACTCTCTTAAATAAGGAGTAAATGGCTCTTCACTTGCATTTACAATATTTTTTTTCAGAGGAAGTCTATAGCTGCTTCAACTTCTTGAGAGATGTCTTTTCTGATGAGTTCATCTTCTTTCCTGGCATTTCATTGAAGGTAAAAACATCCCTTATACAAAAATACTGATAGTAATGCAACCAACTAAAATAGCATCTGATTCCAGGGCTCTGTCAAACAAGTGCTTTGTGAAAAACACCTACAGGGATATCACCTTGATCTGTAAGTGGGAGGGAGAACTTCAAAGGGGGTCATTATGTTGATTGCAAAATATTGTCTGAATCCACAAGGTTGCCAATGCAATTTTTTCTCCATTCTAGTAAAAAAACCTAAAAATCATTAAATTGCCCAATTCTGAACTATTAAAATGAACTGTAGCACAAGTTTGGCTTTTTTTGCATAAAGCTACCAGTCTTCCAGCACAGATCTGGAAATATATGTTAAGGCAGTCTTTTCAATGAAGTGCAAATGCTGTCAGGGTGCAGCCTGTGAAGGTTTTTGAAGTGAGAGCTTTCCTAATGGCATAATAGTTTCCCTCTTACAGTCTTTGGAAGCTTTACTTGCATCCTTTTTTGCTTGAAAAGAGTTTCCCCTCATTTTACCTCCTACCCCATGCAGCCATCAGTTGGACAAAGCCAGTATTGTTCCTGCACACTGTCTTATTCCAGGGCTCGGTGTGCCTGTGTGCACCTCTAGCACAGCTGGATACAGGCAAGCTGGGAAAACTGCAGGCAGCCCTTGGCTCTCTGCAGGACTTGCTCTGTCAGTTTGTACACAAACCTGCTGGGTCAGAGCTGGCTCTGGTCCAGCCTGCTTGAAATGCAGGTGAAAACAAGTTTATCAGTAAAAAAACTGGTTCAGCCTCACACTCAATATTGGTATGTGTAGTTTTTATTTGGATTTTAAACTGATTACATGTTATTTTTATCAATGCTGAGGACAAATATTTGCTGGTGATAGTTATGATCTTTCCTGCATTAAAAAAGGGATAAGTATAATTTTCACAAGAATGTTCAAGACTTAAAAATGTATTAAAATCTCATAGATTTTTATATAGATGAGAATTGGGCCTTTTTTAAAGGCTGATTGACACTGTTATGTTAAGTTTTATTTGTTGACAATTGTTGCCTCTTACAGCTTTCTTGAAATAGCAGAAAGTAGCAGGGAGCAGGAAGGTGGCTGGCTATGATTGACTTTGCTGGAGTCAGATGAAAGAGTTGCTGTGATGCTAAGGGATCTTTTAGCCACCCACTCACTCCTTTCTTCATTCATGTGTCTGTCATGTCCTTGTCCCATCCCTTTGTGTTATCTGTCCCCTTTTTGCCCTTATTGGCATTAAAATGGTTTTGTCCTTGACATTTCTATACTTTGTAACTTTTTGGCCATTTGTTTTCTGTTTGGTAGAGGGCAGGTCAGTGATTTGTATTGCCGTTTATTGCAAACACTGGACATGAGATAAAGGCAAACCCTTAGTTTGAAAATAGATAGATAAAAAATACCCACAGGAAAAAGCCCTGAACTGGACAACTTGACCCTGTTTTGACAAAATCCTGAGGGAGCTCTGGCTGGCTGTTGCAATGGCAGCTATAGCCACTTTCTTTGTGCCAAGGTCTGTTGTGCATTGAGGAACTGCTGTGTTTAAGGACATGTTCTCACTGCCTTTTTATAAGGGTATTTTTGAGAGACAGGAAATTTTTGGTTCAAGTCTCTTGAGAACTGAGTTCAGAAATGAAAGTGGTGCCCTGTTGTGGTTTCTGTTGTTGATTTTGTGGTAAATGGTAGCTGCACTTCTGTAAATGTTAGAATTTTAGTTATGCATTTCTCTCCCAGGATTTTGAGGAAGGATGTTTCCTACTCACTAAATGTGATGCCATTCAAATGAGTCAACAGGAGATTTACCCTACTGACAAAGGAAGTGGTACAGTGTCTTTCTTGTCAGCTATGTTCAGACCTTTTGTGGAAGGTTATCAGGTATGTTGTCCTTCAGAAAATTATCTCCTTTTTTTCCTGTGTTTTATAGGGAAAGCAAGAGAGCTGTGATATTTCTGTGTAAATAGACTGAGAAATGCAAAAGTTAAGAAATAGCAGTAATTAATCTTAAACACCACCCTGTCCCAAGGATCCCAGTTTTAGCTCTTGGCTCAGACTTGTCCAATTTACTAAAGCAGTAACTACTGTGTAATGTAATGGCTTATTGTGGGTTTATAAGATTCATAGGGAGTGTGCTGTTACCAGGTTCATTGTTCTTTTTTATGAGGAGCTCTTGCTTAATTCATTTTATGTGGGTTGTCCTGCCAGGTGTGGAAATGAGTTTGCATCTCTTATCTGATAGCTTTTATGGGAGTCTTAATTCCATCCATATCTCTTTAAATTCTTCTGGTTTTTCCAAGATTAATTAATAAGATTAAACATTTACATTCCTGCAGTAAGCAATGCATACAAACCCAGAAGGCTAAAATCTCAGGTAAGTCAGTATAAGATTGGTGAGAATGTAGGTGTTTTACATAGTGGAATCTAGTTAGTGATCTGATGTGTGAGGTGGGTGGAACTGTGCTGATGTGCCCATTTTTTCTCATCTTCAGAACAGGTATTGCTTTAAAAAAATAAAACTGTTTTTGGTTGTAAGAACAAGAATGTAAAATTAATGTCTAAGGTAGCTATTACAGAAATATGGAGTCTTATTTTAATATTGGAATTCTCTTACCTGTAAAACAGCAATAAAACTTTCAGATGCCCTATGCAATGGTACCTTTTGGCTTCCTCTCCTGTGCTTTTCAAAGTCGAGTAGTATTACTTACAAGGACACGTCTGTTTATAACTCATTACAAGCTGACAATTTAAAAGAAAGGAATGCTCATTTTCTTGAAAATGTTAGTTGATTTTCAGATACCTCTCAAAGGAAATGAAAGAAGCATTTACTGAGAAGCAGTTTATACCTGGAGTCCGCAACTTTGTTTTTCAACTTCTCGAGAAGGGTGTGTACAGCTGTTACACAATATGATTTTACAAGAATAGCCTGTTAATTGGAAATTATAAAAATTTTAATTGTGTTTCTACCCTTTCCATAGGGAGTACACAATGTTATGAAGCGCTGTCTTCTGACATGCAGAAAAATGCCTTATCAGCTCTTGTGCAACTGGGTGCAGCGAAGAAGAAGAAAACGTAAGTAATGTTAGATTTCTGGTGTATAGAAATCTTAGTGGCAATTCTTAATGTCTGAGCTCCTAGTAGAACAGCAGAACCCCAACTGCCTGAGCACCAGAGGTTGACTGGATTTACTGGAGTCATGGAGAAGACCCAATAGTTCCTTTCTGTACGTGATGTGGAAGTGGAATGGCACGCACTCATAGCGGAAAGACGCCTGTGGGACCTAAGAACAAAATCCATTAACTCACTCGTAGGCTGCTTCTGATTCCCTTTACCTTTTGGTTTTTAATGTTCCTCCCAAGGCTCTGATAAGAAAAGAACACTGCTTATTTGTAATACTGTGTGCTACAGTAAGCCTTGTCAGGCAATGTAAGCAATAATCAGAAATACTGCTAGTTTTGGGGGACTTCAGCACTGAACTCATCTCAAAGCAATTTAACTGGAAGCTTAATCATTCGAGTCTTTTTAGAGCGTTCATGGTTTATAGGCATAAGATTAAAATGCACCTATTGCTGTATTATGCATTATTTTGTTATCAAATGAATTTGTGTTGTGGTGCTTCTTACTGTGTTTAAAAGTATGATCATGAAAGTCCCCAGTAAAACAAGTCTCTACAGTGTCTTGAATGTTTCACAGAACATAGTTGGCAGCTGATGACCTGAGCTATTTCCTTATGCCTCTGTTCATGAAATGAATAGCTAAATTCCCCCCCTAAATTAGTCTATAGCTAAATTCCCCTTTCAGGTAAAAGGAATAAATTGACTGCAACAGAATTTGGGACTGTGAACAAGTGAAAAGGTAAATAAACCGTGACTGTTCTTGAGTAGAAGTCTGGCACGTCCTTACATTTGATATGTATGCTGGTTATGTAGGATGAAAAATATTATGGAATTATGAAAATGTGTTAATTCAGATTATTTGTGTACAAATTACTGGAATAAGAAATATTTGTTGAGTAAACTTTTTTTGTAATTGTAGGCCCAATGGATTAATTTACAATGTAAATCAAGAGGCTGTTAGTAAAATCCTGGACATGTTTGGTAAGTGTTCTCTAATTAATTTAAAGAGAGCTTCTCAAGTTATAAATTACTTTGGACAATGCACATATGTTAGATGTAGTGCATTTTCCCTAGTAATTCCATAGATTTAACTGCATAAAAATCTTAGTAATATTTTTTGCAATGCTTTTTCTGGTGTCATTAGCTGCAGCTTTGAGTCTCCCTTCTTTATTTCACATACTGTGCAACCCAGTGGCTGAGGGCAGTAAAGTAAGAAGTAGTTTATAGGCGTGGTGTTTACAGCATGTTGATCAGAAATATTTAGTGTGGGTTTTTTTGTTAGATGCTCGGATACCTGTACAGAAACCTGTGGCTGCGCGACTCTAGATGGTCCCTGATGCCGTGAGTGATGTAAGCTGCTGCTGAGCACATGGACCGCTGCCCCGCTGGAGCAGGGATAGGAACAGACGAGGTTCCCCTCTTGCCCAGGCAGCCTGCAAGCATGGGAGGCACAGAAGTGTTTCTTCAGCTGGACAGCTCTCCATTACCACTTGGGAATTGCTGCTGAGGGGCTTAGAGGTGTACGTACAGCCGCACCGTGTTTTGTTTTTTAAAACAAATTAAACATTGTCTCTTTTTTAATAAATATTGAAAGAGATGTGCACAGCAATGGCTACCTAAATACATTTTTCTAGACTTGTAACAAGGAATGTGATTGGTTTCAAATATTTCATGGATGTGAAAATGTAACAGGGAATTAAAATACTTGCTATTAAAATTAATGTTTAGAAACAAACGTTGCTGGCTGGCTAAATGCAAGGCAAGGACCTCATGAATGAAGAGCACAAATCAAACCTCGGGCAATAACCAGAACTGATAAGTAAGATGTGTTGGGTTTTGTGTTTTGGTATTTTGTGTTTGGGTTGGTTTTGGTTTTGTTGGTTTTATTTTTGTTTATTTTTAAAGGCAGCTTGGCATTATTTTAATTACTTAATGAATGTTATATTTAAACATTGAATTAAAGCACCGTCGATTACGTGTCTGTCGTCTCTTCCCCCCGTCTCGCCGTTGAGGCAGTGGAGCTCTGCCCTCGTCTTCCGGGCTTTTTATTTTTCCCAGTCCTCTCCTTGCTGCCGCGTTACAAGCGCGGAGCCGGGCCAGGGGCGGGGCTCGGCCCGGGGCG
>VXAX01001069.1:125885-141004 GCA_013399835.1 Leptocoma aspasia | reverse complement strand
GTCTGCGGCTGCCTCGGGCCGCGCTGCTGCGGGCGCTGCCGCCGCGCCGCCTACTGCGGGCCCGAGCACCAGGCGCTGGACTGGCGGCGCGGGCACCGCCGCTCCTGCGGGCAGCACGCCGCCGGAGGTGGGTCCGCGGCCGTCAGGGACCTCTGGAACGGGGGCATCTCGATACGCGTGCCAGCTTGTGGTTAATTCTGCGCCGAGCTGCAGCTTTTGAGTTCTTAAATGCTGCTGCTAGCACTGTTTGGCTGGCCTTCCACACCACTTGGATTTAAAGAGGTTCAAAGCGACAGGACGCCTGTTGCAGTGTTTTCCACTGTCCTTAACGTAACGGTGTTTCTTACCTTCAGGTCAGGTCTAGCAGTCATGTAAATCTTTCTTGCTCATGCAACGTTTCTGCTGTGTGGTTTGCTGTGCAGCTTTTGGGGAGAAGAACGTGAAATACGAGATGACGTTGTGAAGTGGTATCTGTCTTCTGTTTTCTAGATGACTCGGCAGATGCAATTCCAGAGCATAACGAATTCCTTTTTCCAGAATATGAAATTTTGATAGAACCTGAGGAACCAGAATTTCCTGCTGACAGCACTGATGATGAACAAGGAGCTGAAGATACATCAAAGGACGCAAAAGAACAAGAGGAACTTGGAGTTGCAGGCACTGCAGGTCAGAAATAAAATGCTGCCTGTAATTCTTCCCAGTGATGCCTGCTATCACATCTTTAAAATATCAAATACTGTGATTTTTAAGTGTTGCTTGTAAACTACTGGTGAAAAAAGGCTGAATGTGAAGTCATTTGCAATGCTGGTTTGTTGTACGCATCCCATAATGTAAGTTGCTTTTATGGGAGAGACTTACTAAGCTCTGACCCCAGGAGCTATTGAAGCAGCTGTTGCTGCAGATAGCTTGGAGTTACACTGTGTCCCTGTGTGCTTCCAAATAGGTAAGGAACAACTTAAGTGAGGACAGGACTCTGACCACCTGCTGCTGGATGCTGTTGAAATCAGGAGATTGTTAGATTGTCTTGGCTTGACTAAGTTCAATTTGTCTTAATTTATTCAAAATAAAATTTCCTTCTCTGTGCTAGCAGAAAACTGGTTTGAGGATATTTTAACTGACTTTGAATTAAGCAGTTGAAGTGCATGCTCCTTCCTCCCTGCTCCTCCCTAAATTCACGATGGGTGTGCTGTGACCACACTGGCTTTGAACACACCCAGGGTGGAGAGTTTGTGGTGGTGCCAGGGAAGGATGCTGGGTTCCTGGTGGTCCCTTGCTGTGGTCCAAAGCTGTCTCAAGAGTGTTTAGTGCCCCCAGTTGATGTGGTTGTTGGAGTGTAACAGGTACACTCTTCAGTGCTAAAAGCTGAAGTCTGGCACGTGTGCAGCACGTGGGCCTTTTTCAAATGTCCTGTCCTGAAGGTTCTGTAGTCTCAGTGATACCTGCTGGGAGCCGTAACTTTGGTAGATTAACTCCTTCCCTTTCCAGTATTCCAGTACTGACATCTATGTTTAAAATGCAACTAAAACTAATAAATGGACCTGTGTGTGACCGAATCTTAACATGCCATGAAAAGAAAAAAATTCTTAGATTCATGCCAGAAATGACTTATGAAGCAAAATAAATTCATGCATGCTAATATTGTTTTTAATTTTTAGTGTCTTGTATCAGCCTGTAAGTTTTATTGTTCTTCTTTCTTGCTTAGATGAAGCATTTCAGTCCTTAGATGAAGAGACATTGGAAGCAATGGCAAAACATGAGACTGAAGAAGAAAAGATCTTCCAAATGTTTAAAAAACAAGTAGCTGCTGAACCAGAGCAGGTCAGAAGATGGGGCAGCCTCTGAACACAGCGGTTCTGACACAGCATCCTGCTGCACCTGCAGCGTTTCACTGCCTTTTGTACCTAGTTAGAAGTGTGGATGCCTTCTCATCCTCCACACACCTAACCCATACACTCTCATCTTCCTTATGTGCTGAACTTAATTTGTGCCTTAGTAAGAGTTTAGCACCTGCTCCTCCACCTTAAACAGCCGCTGGTCAGGATGAGGTGGCACGAGGGTGCTGAATCCCCCACAGTGTGGAAGGAGCCACCATCCTGCAATGTGGTTCTAACCAAAGGACATGGGGAACCATTGCATTGTTCCCCAGCCTGTGGCCCTGTTGGCTTTCCTTCTCAGCAGAACAAAAACTGCAGAGAAGAGCTCTGTCACTGTCACCAGCTGCATTGGGGGGTGGCTTGGCTTTTTTTAAGTTTGAAGGAATTAGTGATGGCTTTAGAATTTCCACTATTTAAAACATAAATCTTCCCCCCATGCTATTTCTTCTTACTGCAAAAGGCTAAAAAGCTACATCATCAAACAAAACCATGGTCCCTGGTTTCATTGAGAAGACACAGGCCTAAATCCATTGAAGTGGTGAAGGAGAAATTCTCTCCATGTTTTTTGCCTGGTAGCTGAGGGGTTAAGGTACACACTCAGGAGAGTTTGTCTGTTCCCTTCTCTGCTTTAGGTATTTGCCTCACTCTCTCTGACCATCTCTGTACTGACTGACCTGTCCAAGTGTCCTTTTGCTGATAATGCCTGATTTGCTAGTAACAGAAAAACAGAGGATGTGTCTGAAAATACCTTCTTGAACATTAGGATAGTTTGCTTGTATTTAGATGCAGAACTGCAGACAGATCTGGATTGCATTTGTGACTGTGTGCAGGTCTGTTTGCTAATTATTCACCTGCTCTTTATCTGTCTCAAGACTCTAACATACACAACCTTGCATTTCTGAGTCTCTTGGTTATGGAAATACAAATCACTGCAAATGATCCCTGGATCACTGAAAAAATGTGATATGAATACTTGGATGATTCACATAGTTAAGAAAACTCACATAAGCAACCTGTCTTATTTAGCATACTGCATTTGCAAATTATATTTTGCCATGGCTATTACTTCAAAGAACTGACCTTTTTCTGCTCCATCTACAGCTTTGTCTGTGTCACTAAACACCAATTTTATACCAAGATGAAAGGATAATCATGAGAACTTAAACTTCTGATGTATTTCAGATTATTAGATACTGCAGAGGAGGAGAAGGTCCACTCTGGGTGTCAGGAGAAAATAGGCCTGAAGAAAAAGATATCCCAAATTGTGTATGTGGTGCCAAACGGATATTTGAATTCCAGGTATGTAAGCTCATTTACAAATAGTATAGGTATTTCCAACTCAGGATCTAATTGTCTAGGTGTTGGCTTGTAATTCAAGCAAGAAGGTTGAAGTTGCAACAAACTAACTATGCTAAATGATTGTTCAGAGCCTTTATTTACTCTTGGGCTTTTTCACTTCATTATGTGCATTATAAATAAGTTTGGCTGGAAGTATTCAGCTGTAGAGTTTTGAATGCTAGAGGTGTATGTATGGTGAACACACTTAATGTCAAAGTTTGTAAAGGCAAAACATAGTTACTAACAGAATTTCAAATGGTGGGAGGTTCACAGATCAGACAAGTCCTACAAGGCCAAATAAAAACTTACCTAGCTTTCTAAATTTATTTTATTTGAGCTGCCATATACATAATAGCTTTAGCTGGGATTTGGGTATAAGAGAATATAAATTCTTACACCAAATGGAGTGTTCTTCAGGAGGAGAAGTGGGGAGAGGGGAGAAGTCTGTGGCCTGCCTCTAAACCTTTTGGATTTCCTTGAAGATTATGCCACAGCTCCTGAATCACCTTCAGGTTGACAGCCTTGGAGAGAGCATTGACTGGGGAACACTGGTGGTGTACACTTGTGCTGACAGCTGTGGTGGGGGAAGTGAATACCTGGAAGAGTTCATATGGAAACAAGACTATTCCATGGGCTGTACTTTATGAAGTTGAGTCATCCAAATGGAATACTTGATGTGTTTCACTGCATCTCTGCACTATGCAAACAGGTAGCTGAACTGAAGTCGCTGATAACTGTGCATCTTGTAAGTGATAAAACTGCTGTAACTAGACCTTGACAGCCACTCTTGTGCTCCAGAAGCACTTTTACTTCAGCCTGGTAATAAAGCCAGATGTATTTGTTCAGAAAGCTTCATTTCAAATCTCATTTCTGAAAGTTTATTAAATAAAGATGAAAAACTTCCGGATTGGTGAAATTATCTTTTGTTGGTAATGGAACTTCAAAAACTTAAAAGATTGTAGTCTGTCAGGATTTTCATTGGGCTACTCAAAAATTAACATTCATTCAAAGAAAAGCAGACTACTGTAAACCCACTTGAATGCTTATGTTGAAGAGCTGTACAGGAGTCAGCTAAGACAAAGCTGCATAACCTTTTGCTGTGGAACTTAAATCCTCTTCCCTTTCTCAACAGGTACACTAAACCTAACTTGAGAGTTTGTCGCATGTTCTGATTGAGTGGTAACTTGAGTTAATGTGCACAAAATTGAAGTGTTTTATGTGACTTAAAACTACTAGCCCCATGCAGAAGTAGTTTAACTCAGTTACCTGGTGCAGCAGCAGTTTAAACAAAGCCAGCCCTACCAGAACACATTTGTCTTGTTACACACTGCCTGCAGCAGCAGATTTTCAGGCTGAATTGTACCTTAAGTCTGCCATCATTGGTGAAGTTTAAAAAGAAGTGTCCTCTGCACGGATTCTTCCACTATATGACTGCCATACAGCTGAGGCAAGAGAAAAGTGAAACCATAATGCTGAGCTTTACTGTGGTAGTTGCTTAACTCCTATGCCTATGGCTGTATTTGCAGAAAAGGTTTTTTTGTGTGTTTCTCTGTAGAATTGACTTCAGTTACATATTCCCTTATCCTGCTCCAACCATTCATGGCTGCTTACCTGTGACTCTGTGGGGCCCACTGTGGGGTTTTAAAAATCATTTAGATATTAAAAGTACTCAAATAAGCAGGCAGAGAATGCTGTACTTCGAAGTGGTTTTATCACAGAACTTAATTTCTAGCAGGGCAGTTTTAAGCCCTGACCCGTGTTGTGAAAGAGCAAACTGTCACTGTTAAGTCACTGTAGTACAGCTCGACTGATTTTGGAAACCATCCCAAGGTTTGTTAGGGCTCTAAGCTTTCTGAAGAGTTGAAGAGTTTTGCACATAAGCTGGTAATAGTTCAGGTGCTGCAAAAGCATGGACAGCCATACAGTTATAGTCAAGAGCTCTCAGGAGCATCCATGAGCTCACAGCAGAGTGGCGCAGCACTGAAGGCAAGGCAGTGTCAGAGTATATCCTGCACAGCTACATTAATAGATAGCAGCTTTCTGGTAAGATCCATGAAACCAGTCATTAAAACACCTGGAGAGACACTGGTGTAGAGAGAAGACTGAAGATTAAGGTCACTCAGGATTTGCAAATAGAGAAGTACCAAAGCCAGCCAAAACTTAATTTTGTCTGGAATGAAACACCAACTTAGTAATGAGACCATTGTTTACATTTGGGTTAGTTTCAGATAAACGCTGTTTGAAATAATGTGTAAGTCATAGAGAGGTTACTATTACTGGAAATTTACTGAAGAAAAAAAAAGTTTATTTTTAGCTCTCAGCCCATTAGGCTTTAAGCATGGTTCAGAACGAATATTATGTACATACTGACTCCAGTTGGAAGGGCTCTGACATTTTACAGGAACACTAATATAGTGAGGCTGTCACAGCTGGTAAAATACAGAAGTAGTATTTTAGAGAAATTCTAGAAGCTAAGCAGGGATCTTTTGTTTCAATTCAGTCAAGTGCAGCTATTTAAGACTTGCCTAAATCCCATCTGTTGAACATAAGGCAACACATACTCAAACACAAGCTTCTTTAACCAGTCATCTCTTTTGCTTTAACATATTGGAAATATTCAAGGTAGACATTGCCAAGGATGTGACTACTGGTATGCAAGCCAGAGCACTGCTAAGATTTTCTCAAAACAACATGTCACTATAGCAGTGCATCTGCTATTAAAAAAATCGATTAAATAAAAAAAATAATTGAATGTATTTCATTCTACCAGCTGGGTAATTTTAAAATTTATTAAGACAGTTCCCATAGTTGTATAAACAGGGTTTATTGTACATGTGGAGTTGAAGAAGGAAAGAGAAGAAAGGTATATATTATATATATATGTACAGTGAGCCATTTTAATTATTAAATTTATTCTATCTTGCTTAATACTGGAAAGAGGGAATGTGTCTGGCACCAAAGAAATTTAAAATTGAAAAAATTTAAAAGCTAAAAGTTCTGAAAATTATAAAAACCATGGTCTTATGGAAGGAACTTAAAACATATATACATGGCAATTTAAGTGGTTTATACACTGAGTGACACAGTTGCATTTGTCTTTAAACCAACTCACAGATTTTTCTATTAATAGAACTGGCATTAAAACTATTTAAAAGCTAGAATATAAATAAAAGTTGGAGGGGCTGCTGCAGGAACAGCCCAGTAAAGCAACTCACAGTAACTCAGTAGACATATTCAATAATACAGCTCCCCTTGAGCATCAGGGAAGTAGGCACTAACTGGGAAATAGTCCAAGTCCTGGTGTTGCAGTTGCACTGGAAGTCCGTTTCTTGTTACTGCTGTGCCATACACAATACCTTTTAAAATATACCCCTGATTTCTCTGAAAAGTGTAGAAACTGTTACGTTGTCTTTCTGAATCCCTTTAAAATAGGATAGATGTTTTCAAATGCTTCATAGATTTCTGCTCGTACTTTAGCACCTGGAAAAAGAGAAGGGATTAAATTAGTTTGTACCTTTTGTACCTGCCAAATACTTAATTTTAGCTTTTAGAATGTGTATTTGAATGCAACTCTATATAAAACCTACATGTATCCATAAATCTCTATTTTTACAATACTTTTAAACACATTTCATAGAGAGCTTACATTACCAGCCTTCTCTGTTTAATCTGACAACTGCTAAAACTCATCTCTGTGATGATGCTATGTTGCAAATGGAATTTTCATATACATAATTTCCACAGGAGACCCAACAACAAAGCACAGCCATGTAGGGTGTTTGTGCAGAAAACTGTGGTGGAGCTTTTTTTGAGAGTGTGAATGCCAGGGAAAGGAAGGTCTGGCAACGGAGACCACTTCAGAGGACTGCATTTCCCACACTGCAGGGACATGATCCTTCGTTTGTCTGTGGGTCTTGTGGGTTTTTTATCCATAGTAAGAGACAGCATGAGAGGAAATGAAGGGAGTAAGTCAAGCACCCAAGGCTGAGGAGGTCCTACAGCTCAAGTATCTCCCCTTCTTTGGCTGGTGTATCGTAGAGCATGGCAGCAGTCTGCAGTCAAGCTGCCAAAGCAAAGCTAGCTCAGTCACACATGCTCAGCCACAGAAAGAGTCTTTCAGATTTTGCCAGAAAGATCTCCTGCATTCTTACAGCTTTTTGGAACCAGCATACCTGACTAGGGTTCATGATCACTGTTCCCTTGATCTAGCCAAATGTGCTGTTGCTTTGTGCATTCTCATCTGGTAAAGAATATAGTGCAGGTAGCTCTGTGTGCAGCGGCAGTGCTGAGCTGCAGGTTGAGCTCTGGGTGCAGGACCCCAGGCAAGAGGCCTGAACTGCTCAATCTTTGCATAACAAAGCCTGGTGCTGAGCCCTCAAGGAAACCTGGTCTGACTGTGTGAGTGGGGTGTGTAGGGGGTCAAGCAGGGAGCTGCCCACTGCAAAGAGGCTTTGGTCCTACTGCAGCTGCTGTGGCTCCCACTGCCAGAGTGGCTGCTGGATGGCTGCACAGGGAAGTTTCCTTAACATCACCATCCATGGAATACTCTATTTCAGTACTGTCATCTCTAAAGAAAAAGTAACTGGCAGCTTATGTATCCCTATCCCTGTGTGTTCTCTGTAATACAGTCTAAATCTCACCTCTTGGAGTAAGATACTGTATCCACTTACCAGTTAAAACCACTTTTCCAGAAACAAAAATAAGCAGAACAATTCTTGGCTTAATCATTCTGTAGATTAAGCCAGGAAACAGTTCTGGCTCGTAGCTGTAAGAGAAGAGAGTGAGAGTGTTTAAATGTGCTTGCAGACCCGTGTTCCACCCTATCTTCTGGGCCCAGTCCAGGACTGGGCAGAGCAGATGCAGCATTCCCTGAAACTTGGGGAGGGTAGCAGGAAACATCATTTTGACAGGTTCACATTAGGCAGCCTCAGTTACACCTGAGGCAGTGCAGAAATGGGAACAAAGGCTCAGGTTTCCCTGCGGTGCAGGGGAATAATCTAAACAGATGTCACTTTCTAAGACAGTATGTAACAAAAATGAAACATAAGCAAGCCTTTTTTTACCTGCTGAACTGCTGGTGTGTGAGTACCAATCCTTCCAGTCTGATGGGAAATTTCACATCACAGCTGCCCACCATATTCTGAATTTTGAAATCCAAAAATTTTGCAGGAAAACCCAGTTTCTGAACAACTCTTGCATACTTCCTTGCTGCCAGTCTGGATTGCTCCTCACTGAAGTGAGAAAAGGATATCCATACTACTGCCTCAGTTAAGTATTACTTCAAGCAAATAGCATTAAACCACAAATACCTAACTGGGGAAAAAAGTCTGTGTGGAGGGAGAGGGGAGTTCACATAAAAAATTTTTACATCCAAAATTATCAACTAGCACTGACTGGTTTTCATGCTCATTTTGGTATTAGGCTCCTGGACACCATTAGTGTTGCATTCACTGTTCATGAGACACAAAACAGTAAATTATAAATCCTATGAATGCTATACTGCTAGAAAATACATATTGCTATAAAAATCTGTTAACTGGCAAAATCTTCTGCTTGATTCAGCCTAGGCATTCAAACATGGGTTTAAGACAACTGCACAGCCTTATCCACTGTTGCAAAATTTAGTTTGCTTCAGGTTTGTAAACAGCTGAGGATCTGTTTGTTCCTGATGCAGAGTAAGACAACTTGAATTTTAAGTGTCACCAGGCAGAGAAAGTGTTTCCCTGTACAGTTCTATTCATTCATCTCTGCTCATTAGTTTATTCCTTCTGGATTCCTAGCAGACTTCTTCGGAGCAGAATTTCTATACTGCCCATCAGAGTTCAGCTTATGTTTAGTTTTCAATTCTTATGCTTCAATGGTCATGTTAAGAACATCTCAGACTACAGGAACCAGAGATTTGGAGCTCTTGTCCTGTGATGAATGAAGCTATTCAAATATAAAATCCTTCTGTCACCATCCTTACACTTTAGGCAGTTCCAATGCATAGTTGCTGAATTTTTTAAATTATTAGAAAAAGCAGATAACTGCAAAGCCAAGAAAATGAATGTAAGAACCTCTGCAAACCAGTTTATCAGACTGAATGAAAGAGCTTCAGAAATAAAATTACCATTTCCTCATAAGTTAGGAAGTCCCTTCAATCATAAACAGGCATTTTCTGTAGAAATGTGTATAATCTGAAGTAACTGTGAAGCAAGATTAGTTGTACCTGTACAACTTTGATGTGTATATATAAATAAGCATCATGGTACACATGAAAAGACAGCCTGAATTAATTTGCTTGTAATGCCTAAACATACCTTTTTGCTCCTGTGCACACCATTTTTCCAGAGCTGAATATCAGTGCAGTAGTACGTGGTTCTCTTATTCTCATAATAACAGCAGCAAAACGCTGAAGTGTGAGCATTGAGACTGTTAGTGATATACTGCTGTCATCATTACATTAAAACCAAACATGCATCACCTAAGTAGCAAATTACACTTTAGTGCAATGAAAACTAAGATCAAACATACTTACAGATAACTCAAAGTTTACTTGAAATGCTTAAACTCTAAGTACCTTCAAGCACACACTAAGAGGTAGAGCCAGGCAGGAAGGATATTTACCACAGCATTCCTATTAATCTCTCACTACTATATATGCAGCATATAAATAACACTAACATTCACATCAGAGCAACAGAAACTATTTTAAAAATAAATTTTAAGAAATTCCTCCATATGTGTTGAAGTTTTTTATCTCTTATAAGTAGGATGGAAGACTATCCAAAAAAAATGGACAGTGTTACAATACCAGCAAACAGAACAGCTGGAGATCAAAGTCCTGTGTAAACAGAAGTCACCTCAGCTACCACTGTAAGACACAGCAGCCCAATTAGCTCTAGCTTTTAATTCTAAGTAAGCATTTCCAACTGTGCTTAAATTCCTTGAAGCAAGAGATATTGGAAACTGATGCAGGCATACACACACACAAACCCCTGTTTGTTATATTTAACTTGGAACAGCTCACCCTGCAGTCCCATGAATTGTTCTGCTGACATAACCAAGGCGGTAGCGTGGGTTACCCAACAGTACATTTGTCAAAATATGACTTAAATAATATAGCCAAGCAACATCTTTCTTTGATAGATGAATGTACTGACTAAACGTCATGAGTGTGTTACATAACCCTTCTATCCCTCTGCCATGGAAAACAGTGTTTCATATTGATTATTCTAGCCTACATCAAGTTTTACACAGCCACCTACCCCCTCCATTAGGAGTTATCAAGGCATGCTCAAATTTTTGCTGCACTAATATCTTACTCACCATTATGTAACAGCATCACTGGTATAAACTTACAGTAACAGTCATTTATCATATATACCTGCATGTGTGCTTTAACCATTGAGAGCAGAGCTCAGGTCAACTGCAGCAAAATACTAAATGCTAAAGCAAGAAAAACACACAAACCCCGGGAAAACTGAAGCCTTCCCAAGGCAAGCCAATTCAACTATGCAACATCTAAACTTTTATTAGTGTCCAGCTACTGTTGTTGCAAAGATAACATTTGCAATAGGAGCCACCCAAAAGAAACACGAAGCAACATTATTTTCTTGATTTAATGCTCCAGGTCCTTTGCTGTTGTTCAGATTTCCCAAGCTAAAAAGAAGCCACTTTTTTAGAACCCTACTACTATTAAAAAGCAGCAGGCAACTTTGACGTCAATACGCAAAAAAATCAATTTAATTTTGCTCCATTTTAATGTTCCACCAAACTTAGCCATCAAAAGCAATGATATGGCAGAAAGTACTGGAGGAGAACGTGAGGGAACAGAGAGGAAGTGAGACTATGAAAAATAAGTGAATGCCCTGCGACCATAAGAATCCCAGAGGACCAGCTAGGTGGAGGAAACCACAGCTCTGGCAGGAGCCCAGGATTTGAATACTTTCCTTTCTCCTTGTTGGGAGATAGAGAACAAGATTTCATCATCAGGCATTTCACAGTAATAAGCAAAGAGGCTCACTGAGCACTACAAACAAATAAGCCCAAATGAACAGCAGCAGAGGCCACCTCTACCACAAAAAGCTTGGCCAGTGTATTACACTGTTGGTCAGGTTTTTTCTGAATCTAACAACTTACAACCTGGTGCACATCACAGCTACCTCAGCATAAAAATGCTTTTTACTAATTTGAAGACCTAAGTTCATTAAGATTTCCCTTTCAACTACAGTATAAAACCGCATATATAGCAGCTAGGTTTTTCAGTCTATTGCAGCAGCCTGCAACCACCACCTGTGCCTTTAATTTATCTGTTACAGGATGAACTCTTAATACATTTCTCTTACCTTGGGATTATATTCAGCATTTCGGGCACGAAGTGCAATAGTTTTTAGGTCAAGTTTGCAACCAAGATTCACTGTAGACACAATATTCCTAAAGACAGATCAGAGAAATATATTAAAAAGACAATACGGAATTCATGTGTCTTCCTAATTTTTAACCAAGCTGAATAAATTATATTTTCTATTATTTTGTTTCTCCAAGCAAGTTTGAATGGCATCTTTCCTACTAACAGGAGCACTGAGCAGTGTTTTAGCTCAGGAACCTCCTTTTCTAGGGCAGAAGCTCCTAAGGCATAATTGCTGATTCCTCCTTATCTGTCACCTATTATGAAAACTGACCCATGAGAAGAATCTCTATTTCAGTTTGGCAAGAAAAATTACTAATGCTGAGAGCCCTCACCACAATCAAGTGAAAAACAGGAGAATATGAGATAGTACCATCTGAAATTTTCCTTGCTATGCCCTTCAAGGAGGAAGGGGCAGAATTAAGTGGGAATGATGCAGGAGGTAAATGCATTGCCAGAAGACGAGATAGCAGGTCTCCACAAAGTTTAAGAAAGTTACTAGATAAAAAAATTTTGTTTTATGGGAAAACACTGAAATTTAAAGGTCCTCAGTAAGGAAAAAAAATTTAAAAAGTATGAGAAACTACTCTTTCAATTCATGGTATCAACCATTTCTCTTTGTCCCTTCCATAAATTTCTGAAATAGTCTCTTTAAAACTGAAGTTCACTGAAAATACTTCCATACCTAAACTTAGAACTAGTTCTAGGATTTTTTTTCTTCTCACAAACTGTGAGCCATGCACAGCGTTAGCCATGCACTGGAAAAGGGAACATCATGAACTCCTAAAGTGCAAGGAGTTAAAAACGACAATGGCATTAAATGAAGACACATATAACCCTACACTAGTATGCTCCAAAGACGTACCGTTGACAAACCACTAAGAAACTGTTTATATTACTAAGTGGTTTAGTAATGAAGCTAAGCTAAAAATAAAAGTAAAAATTACTCATATTGCTACAGGAGACTCAAAAATTCTCAGGACCTCTTTTTCCACCAAAATGTAGTACCTAATTCCTGATGTGACTTTGGTCCTAAGTCTTTAAAGGGCTGTCTGAGAAAGGACATGATGCACTAACACATGGGGCACTCACTGTAGTTGTGGCACTATGCCAGAGCTCTCTGATGCCGGTGTTGCAGGAGTTATTGGAGTCATTGGAGTCATTGGAGAGGGGTACAGAGGTGTGGTTCCTGGTAAAGGGGCAGTGGTAAGAGTCTGTGAATGGAAGAGCTGGGGGGTTTGACCAGATGTTCCCTGTGTGGCTTGCTGTGACGTGGATTGCTGTGCTGCTTGCTGCTGCTGCTGCTGCCGCTGCTGCTCCTCCAGTATGGACAGACTGTTGGTGCTCTGGACAGGCTGCGGTGTCAGTCCTGTGCCATATGGCATCATCGGGCTGAAAATTGGAATTCCTGGAGTCATTGCACCCTACAGAAAAAAACATGACACGAAAAGCACAGATCATGATGACGCCTTTTTGGTTTTAAGGGACAAAATTTTCAGGAGGAGCCTAAAAATAAATCTTTGTTAGCTGAGCTGGTCATATCAAACCTAAAGCGTATTGTAGTGAATCATTAAAAACAGAAAATCCTTGGAAGTACAGCTGTTCTATAGAATAAAGTACCACCCAAAGGAATCTAGGAAACATGACATGCCTCTCACATTACCTTGTAAGCATGTCTCAACTTTGACCCCACAATTTAAATTAAAATTGTCTGAACACCAACTGTGCTCACTGTACCCAATGCATTCATGGCCCAGCAACAATCCACTATGTACACAGTTTAAGGAGCAACCACCAAAATTAAATTAATCTTTCCAACTTGTCAGTCATGTTTCAACTTAATAGGAACCTCATTAAGAAATCCCACATATATTCTTATGCTCCGTGTATAAGAAACTGTGTGTTTCTTATACTTCTGAATATAGGCATCAATGGTTTAAATTTCTGCTTTGTGCTAGTATTAGTTGATACCTAGCAGAATTTTTCAGATCTGCAAACAAAAAAATGTGAATCTAGATGCAAGAAAGAGAAAGCACTTTCATAAATGAAATTCAGATCATAGTTACATTTTAAATAATTTGTTTTTACCTGAGGGGAGGCTAAGCCTTGAGCGTAAGGCGGCAAACTGTTGTTCTGATCCATGATTCCAGTTATTTCTTTGGTGAGGCCAGAAGTATTGCCTTCAATTAATTTAAATAAACTTCAAATCCTAGAGGTTTTTTTACCGTTTAAAACATTCCAGCGAAGTAGCTTTTAAAACCAAGCTGAAAGTGTTAGGAAAACATCAGCTTCAGAGAAATATGTTATGAGTCTACAACACTAACCAAAGCCTAGAAAGAAAAAAGAAAAAGTAATATCTTGAGAATAATATCTAAACACAAACCCAAAAGCAAACCTATCAGCTGCTGACTCAGATAAGAGACACCCACACACAAATACATATAAGAACACTCACATGTACGCACACACACATGCACAATCCATAAAAATAACCTTTTCCAGGCACACTCCATAGAAACTTTGCAGTGTGATTCTGCTGAAGTCCCTGGCAGGTTACCTGACTCACATGGACAGGCCTCTGTCTAACCAAACCCTCCTGCACAAACAGCTCAGACTATTGATGCTCATTCTACTCCAAGCTTTGCTTTAGCTGCAAAACCACTGATTTTTCTAGAATTTAATTTCCCTGACTACTAACTGACAAGCTCACTGACACATTGCTTGTCTCTTCCTGGCCATTTTAAGGCTTGGGCTTTCAAAATTTTTTTTTCTTCTATGAGAAAAGCATCGCTGTTCAAATCAGAGCTGGGAAAACCTCTTCTATCCAATTCCATAAAATAAAGCACTAACAGACTTCCAACTGTAATGACATGCATTTCACGAAGAAAAAGAAATATGTGAAAACCAATTTCAAGTACACAAATGAAACATACAATGGCTTTCTTTTATTTTTTAACTATACTTCTGTTGCTCTGTTATGGAAATAAACAATAGAAGCGGAGAATTTAAATGTTATGATACCAATGATATAAAATATTATCCCATTAATTTCTAAGTTTCACAACTATTGGTAAGAAATGCTCAAGGTCATCATCAGGCCAGAGGTAGGCCACCTCAAAATCTGAAGACAGCCTACTCAGCCTCTCTTTTTTTTTTTTTTAGGATATGAGAGCCTAGAATTACATTAATATTTACGCTGCAGCTAAAAAGGCCTGCTTTCTTCCACCCATGACCGTAAGATATTATCATCTTTACCCTCACCAAAGGCATCAAGCAGAGCACCCAGGTTTTATAACGCGGGTACATTACAGGCCTAAACATTATCCTGGAAGAAACAAAGTCAACTCCTCGACAGCCGAGCGATTTAGTAAGAAGGCTGGATACCAGGCATGCCAAAACCCGCAGCCAGGGCACCGTCTACGCAGAGGTCCCTCCCGTACCCACTTAACGCGGCTTGCTCGGATCTCCACTACAAACGCCGGGCGATGTTTCGGTCGAGGGAACAGAGTCCAGAAGCC
>VXAX01001069.1:85557-125701 GCA_013399835.1 Leptocoma aspasia | reverse complement strand
CAGTGCCCTTGTGGCCAAGAAGGCCAGTGCTATCCTGGGTGCATTAGGAAGGGCATTGCCAGCAGGTCGATCCTGCACCTCTACTCGGCCCTGGCGAGACCACATCTGTAGTGTTGTGTCCTGTTCTGGGCTCCTCAGGACAGGAGAGACATGGAGCTCCTGGAGCAGCTGCAGCAGAGGACTACAGAGATGATTAAGGGATTGGAGCATCCCACTTACGAGGAAAGGCTGAGGGAGCTGGGCCTGTTCAGCCTCGAGAAGAGATGACTGAGAGGGGCACTCATCAATGTGAATAAATATCTAAAGGGTGGGTGTGAAGAGGATTCAACCAGGCTCATCTTGGTGGTGCCAAGCAGTAGGACAAGAGGCAGATATTGATGCACAAGAAGTTCCACGTGGATATGAGAAGAACTTTTTTACTGTGCAGGTGACTGAGCACTAGAACAGATTGTCCTGAGAGGTTGTGGAGTCTCCCTCACTGGAGATGTTCAAGAACCATCTGGATGCAACCCTGTGTCAGGTGCTCTAAGATGACCCTGCTTGAGCAAAAAGATTGCCCCAGATGACCCTGTGTGGTCCCTTCCAGATCCTGTGAATCTGTGGGGGTCCCTGGCAGTGCACCAGAGGCTGTGGTTCCTCGCCTTGGAGCTGTACAGAGTTCTGCACTGCTGTGCTGCCAGCTGCGGGTCTTGTGCTGTGTCTGCACAGTGCCCATGGAGACTGCAGCCACCACGGCTGTGCTTCCCAAGCAAGGCAACGCACTTCTCAGGAGAACCACATGTGTCCCCTGCATCTCACTGTCCCTGCCCTGTACTTCTCCCATAGTACCTCTTTGAGCTTCTATTCCAGCCTTTCTCACTTGTTCCCACTCATACCACGGTGCCTGGCACCGTACCCCAAGGACCTGGTGAGACCCCATCTGGAGAACTGCGTCCAGCTCAAGAAAGACCTGGACCTGTTGGAGCAAGTCCAGAGGAGGGCTACCAAGATGCTTAGATGGATGAAGCACCTTTTGTATGAGGAAAGGCTGAGATAATTTTGATTATTCAGCCTGGATAAGAGAAGGTGACCTACTAGAAAGGTGGAGAGGGACTTTCCACAAGAGCATGTAGTGACAGGACGTAGGGGAATGGCCTCAAACTGAAAGAGAGACGGTTTAGATTAGCTATTAGGAGGAAGTTCTTTGCTGTGAGGGTGGTGCCGTCCGTACTGGCACAGGTTGCCCAGGGAAGTTGTGGATGCCCCATCCCTGGAAGCGTTCAAGGCCAAGCAGGATGGAGCTCTGAGCAGCTTGGTCTAGTGAAAGGTGTCTCTGCCCATGACGGGACTAGATGATTTATAAAGTCCCTTCCGACTCCAACCACCCGATGATTCTATGATTCCCGACTTGCTCTTCACGGCGGTTCCAAAGGCGCTCTCCCCCACAGAGCGGGAGCCACCCTGCTGCCCACCCGCCAAACACGAGGGGTGTGTGACGGCCTCACTACAGCTACTGATCGGCCTGCGTGTTTCCACGGGCGGGCACAGAGGCGACAGGACAGCGCTTGGACAAGAGCGGATGCCGGCGCTGCCCGGGGCCCAGGCACACACCTTGCCGCAGGCTCCGCTCCACAGCGGCCCCGCCGCCCTCCCGCCAGGCCCCGGCGCTCGCCGCCCGGCGGAGCAGCCGAGAGGAGGCGGTGCTGCCCTCCCACAGCGGCTCCGCTTCCGCCTCCGGTGCCGCCATTTCGCCGTGAGACAGCAGCGATCGGCGCCGCGATGCTGTCCACCGCGGGATACGGGCCCTCCCGGCCCGAGACGGGCTACGGGCTGGAGGCGCCCGTGCAGCAGTACCGCTTCTCGCCATACACCTTCAACGGAGGGTGAGGGGCCCGGGCAGGCAGCGGGCGGGACGGGGCACCCTCGGCACGGGGCCCAGGGGAGAGCGGCGCCGGGACTGGGGCTGCCTCGCCTTACTCCTCCTTCTCCTCGGTGCTCAGTGCGGGTTTATCTCCCTTCACGGTCTCCCCTTTGTAGGGAGAGAGCGCTAGCACAGGGAGGAGCTGGGCTCGGGCTTGCCTTGAGGCCCTGCAGCCTTTCAGGGTGTTCTTGCCTGTCCGTGTGGCTTTTGGAACACTCGGGCTCCCTAAACTTCGGCTGGTTTTAAAGTACGCATCTTTTGTTCTCCGTAGGGTTGTTTCTCTGTAGTGGCTTAGGAAACCCAGGTAATGGTCCTGTACAGAATCACAGAGTTGTTAGGGCTAGACGGGCGGTCTGGAGGTCATCTGGTCCAACCCCCCCTGCCAAGGCAGGGTCACCTCGAGCAGGTGACACCAGAACGCGTCCAGGTGGGTTTTGAATGTCTTCAGAGAGGGAGACTCCACGGCTTCCCTGGGCAGCTTGTTCCGGTGCTCTGCCACTCTCAACCTTAAGAAGTTCTTCCTCATGTTGAGGTGGAACTTCTTGTGTTTTAGTTTATGGCCATTGCCTTTTACCGTGTTGCTAGTAAACGTGTTATTGGGTTGAATGCTACCTTGCTGTAACTGTTAAAGGCAGGTGATGTTTTACACACCTGAGTTGGTGGCATGATCTGGCCAGGTAGGCTTTTCTCTTGCGATGACTACTGCTTTTTAGAGGTCATCTCTTTGTTACTTAATGGCAGTACACCTGTGGTGGTCACAATACTAGTTGTTAGGAAATAATAACACCAGATTTTAAAAGTGACATTTATTTAAGTGTGGTGGTACTGTTGCTCAGTATTTTGCCTATTTTAGAAGGATGAGTTATCAGGCATATAAAATACCTCGTCCATTGGGTCTAGTTCTTGCCTGGTGTAGAGTTTCTGTTTTACCAAGTTTGCATAAAGTTTAAATCAGAGTAGAGGGCCACATGCATGTATTTTCTTCAGTCTGTCTAGTGTCTTCTTCCTTCGGTGTTGAGTAGGGATGTGCATAATGGGAAACATAGCAAGGAATGTAAGATGCTTGACAAAACGTGAGTCTGGATGTAGAATTATTATCTAGTTTATTTCTGTGTTGCATCAGAAGATTCTTGTGCTGCAGGTCATGATTAATCAATACTCTTTTTTTAAGGACTGTGCTGGCGATTGCTGGAGACGACTTTTGTATCGTTGCCTCTGACACGCGTCTGAGTGAAGGCTATTCAATTCACTCCCGGGACAGTCCAAAATGCTACAAGCTGTAAGTCCAGATCTGCAAGGATTGCAGATGGAAAAAGATGAAAAGATGAAAAGTCTTTCATATTGCTGACCATGTTACCTGCCTCCTGCTTTAAGCAGAATTCTTTGAAGAAAAAGCACAGTAACAAAGTAGATTTTAGAGTCGTGGTGATCTTTGCGGTGATGCAAGATGTGATGTGATGTTGTAAATATAGCCAGGTTTCTTGTTTCATGCTCTTGATGTTAAGTGAGAACAGAACATTCTTAGCATGATACAAACCTTAACGTGCGTTTTTTTGGCCGGATAATCAGAAGACTTTTTTAACTTAACTGTAGCAAAACTTAATCCTATGATAACTCATTCTGTTTCATCAGGAGATCTGGTGATGGTGTGCAAGTGTGCCCACTGCTGCAGTTGTACTGTATCTCTCTAGTTAATTACCTGGCACTTCAGAAAGGTGTTTGTTTTAGGAGAGGTAAATCTATCAGTAGTTCCATAATTGAACTTTCTATGCTCATTTTTATGCTTAGTTTGACTCTCCTGGGTGGCATCTCCTTGGTTTACGGCTGCTTGTTATTTATGTTCATTTCACTGCAGCAGGTGCTTGCCTTGTAGGTTGTCATCAACTATGTAAACACTTTTTTTCTTCTGGGTTATTGTTTCTTTTTCTAAATTGATGACATGAAATCAGAATAACTTCTCTTTCTCTTGGCTAACTTGTTACTACTGTATGTTTGACTCTCTGATACTGTCCAGATGGAGATTAGTCTGGTACAGTATACATACTGCACATGCTGGCTTTGTGTAATTCTAGTGACAGGCTGAGAGAATATTTTGTTCTAAGATGTTTTCTGAATGACTGCTTTGGGTTGGTCTGTGTGTGTTAATGTTTCTAGACTCTTTCATATTTCCTAGAATTAAAATTTCAAGTGTGTGTTCCCATGCTTAAGGTTCATAAAACATTTCAAAACTGAGCAGAGCTAAGTTTCTCTAGTGAATCTTCAGCCAGATAACTTCTGTTTGTGCTGACACGGAAACCACCAAAACCATAAATGTCACATAACCGTCGTACAAGCTTAATGCAGCCCTCTGGTCTGATGAAGTAAAAATTGGACTGAATGATAGGATCTGTGGCTCCCCAGTGTATAACAGTAAAACTTCTGGTAAAACTGAATTGCTACAGCTGGAGTCAGGGATGCATGACGAAATGGAGAATTTCTTTTTGTCAGTCTCACTGGCAGCTGAAGAAGGAAGTGGGTTGAAGACCCAGACAAGAAGAAAGACATCTGCATGGTCTTGCGTTTCTTGAGTCCTCTTCAAGATGTAGGTTGCAGGTGCCTTTTATACACCACAGATCTGTTACTACATTTTAGACAATTGTTTTTGACAGCACTAGAAAAACTGAAAATACATTTGGTGTTTTCATAATAACCTACGGTATGAGAAATTGCTGTGGTTCGTGCTAAGTCTAAAATTGCAACAAAAATTTAACGTTTTTCAGAACAGAACAAACGGTCATTGGATGCACTGGTTTCCATGGGGACTGCCTTACCCTTACTAAAATTATTGATGCCAGATTAAAGGTAACTACATATCTTACTGTATTTAGAAGCTTAGATTCTTAATATGATTCTTGAGACCAATAGTATGGTATGTTTTAAATATAACTTCTGCTGGTTTTTTCAAGTGTTTGTATCATAACTGTTTTGCTAGTGAAAGATTGGCAGGGAAAATTGGTGCTGTGTTCTTATTAAGTGTGGCATCACAAATTTATGGCATGGAAGAGCTGGAGAGGGTATTGTAAGTGAGGCAACACCTTTAAATTACAAAAATTTGAAGATATGTTAATCTTAGGGTTGTAAAGAGGCTTTACCTTTTAGACCAGGATGTTTTTAGTAATTGTGATGGTTAATAATTTTGTTTACCGTCCAATTCTTCTGTAGTGAGGTTACAGAAAATGTAGTTCTGGTTGAATGTCAGCTTTAGTGTTTGACTTTCTTCTTGGATGTGCTCTACCACTGGCAGATGTACAAGCATTCCAACAACAAGACCATGACTACAGGGGCTATTGCAGCAATGCTGTCTACAATCCTGTATTCTCGACGTTTCTTTCCCTACTACGTTTACAATATAATTGGTGGACTTGATGAAGAAGGTAAGACTTTAAACAGAAAAAGAAAAAAAATTAAGCTGCATTTCTGTGAGTGGATAGCTATCCCTTTACATCTCAGGTGTACTGATTGAATAACAGAGTTTGTGTTCCTATTCCTAACACCTGCCTTTAGGCATTATGGTACTTACATAGCTCAAATACATATTATGTATCTGGCTTGTTTCCCAGTCTTTGTTATTCACTAGATTTTTCATTTCTGAAGGTCTGAAAGTCTAAAAGCTATGTTACAATTATTTGATTACAAATAAAATCTCTAAAGTGAAATAAGTCATACTTTAGACTGGAAAGTTTTACAGCTGTTTTGCTGGATTTTTAATTGCATCTTGAAAGTAGATGTCATCAGTAAAATTGTATATGTTTCACTCAGACCTGTGGTAAAGACTCTTTAACATGAAGACTTAGTCCAGAGACAGGTTTCTACAAAGTTATTTCTAAATGTTAACTAACCTCTAATGAAAATCATGACTTCTACACAGAAGCTGTAGTTTAATGTACAGCCCTTCCAGAACTTACTGGGCTCCTGTCCAGTGATTTGGTTGGGTTGCTGAAATACTGTGTTATCTGGCTTTGAGAAGGAGCTCAGAGGTGGTCTTGTTTGAATAATTTTAGCCATTCCCTGCAGTTTGTTTTTACCATTAAGTTATACTGCTTTTTCAGTCTTGCTAAGACATGTCTATGATTTGCGGGATCTGGCAGGGGATTAGTCTGCGCTGCATAATGGTAAATCTCGGATTATAAGGGTGCTGTAGCAGCTGATAAGAATCAGAGTGAAGGTTTGCTTGCATGGACTAAATTTGGGTCCAGTAAGATTGATTTTTGATTTGGCTGGCTTTCTCAGGGCTGTTCAGCTCCTGTGCTCTGCTGCCAAGGGCAGTGGCCACTGAATTGAATAGGGTGCAGCCTGTCTGAACAGAAACAGGGCTTGGCCAGCTGCTGCATTCTGACTGGCCTGTGCTGGCCAAACCCCAGCTGCTTCAGAGCTACAGTGTGTCTGTATCTCTGATACTGGTGCCAACCAGTAAACTGCACCACCTGGTCTGGCTTCAGAGGGAAGTGTGCAAGGGACCACAGCATCATCCTTGGCTCTGGGAGTGCGATCCAGAGGCATCCAAGCATGCTTTCTGGAGGTAATTCAAGAAATGTATCATTCAGGAACTATGTCTGAGCTGCTTGTTTGTGGTAGCCTTGGAACCCCTGGGGCTCTTTGTGCAGCACTACACTCTAGCTCATTTTTCTGCTTTGATTGTTGTGCATCAGCACTTTTTCTGTGGTAAGTACTGTAGGAAACATCTGTTGAACATGGTTGTGGCTTAAATAAAGAAAATAACCTTGCATATTGTACCAGGCTGCAGCCATAGCAAGTCCTCTGTAAAAAGCATCATCTGAACATACTCAGTGTTGTTTGGTAAAGGTTTACTGGGATGTACAGTGTTCCAGACACTGCTTATCCAGAGAGCTGGTTTTGTTGAAAATGCTTGTCAATATTGAGCAGCTTTCTGAATTGTGGTTACATGCTATTTTTTTTTTCAGGGAAGGGAGCAGTTTATAGCTTTGATCCAGTGGGCTCCTATGAGAGAGATTCTTTCAAAGCAGCTGGATCAGCAAGTGCCATGTTGCAGCCTTTGCTGGATAACCAGGTAAAATCACTTGTTGGCTTTTGTTTTGTTTTGTTTTTTTCCTTATCTCTGTAAATATTTGTGACATTCAAATTAATGGAGCTTACTTCTGGAGAATATTACTTTTGAGAGAAGTTTTAAATCTATTATCCAGGTAGGATCTGGTAATCCATACATTTATAAATTATGTGGCTTTACTTTCTCAGGAGAAATCTAAGTTTTGCTTTGGGATCTGTTCAGGTTTTTAATACATTACTAATAGTGCAATGCCTGTTTAAAAGACAGAAATGTTTTAATTGGGGAGTTATGTTTATCCTAGAAGTTGTTTGGAGGGGTTTTTTTCTGGGTTTTGGGAGTTTTTTCTTGGCTGGTAACATAAATATGCCTGTTACTTAGTATGAAATAATACCAGATTAAGAAGATAGAATTAATATATACATTTTATCATTTAACATACCCTTGTTTAAGTCTTCAGTTTTGTACAACTCAGATACCATTTTTCAGTAAGAGTGTTTTTATGTAAAACTGCTGGAAACTTAATCAGCTAAATCTGTCTGAAATACTTGAAGAATATTTTCATATTTAGTTGAAGCTGTTAATAATTGAATGGGAGAAATACCAAAGCATGTTTTACTATTTTTAATTTTTTGACATTGGTGTTGGTATTCAGTCACTTGAACCTGATGGCAACACAGCTTTTGTGCTTAGAAAAGTAGTAAGCATTCTTGACTCTTACCAGATGAGAAAGGAAGAGAATATTTCCTTTTTTTTTTTAACTTTATTAACTGAAGGAAATATGTTCTGCAAAAACCAAGTTGTCATAAGTAATTTTTTATTGCTTATGGGTTTCAGGCAAAAAATGGGACTCTTCTCCTTTACCTGGTCTGATGCTTAAGTTGACACTTAAATTTATGAGCTAATATAACGGTGTTTAGAAGGACCAGATATGCTCCAATATAGACTTAGTTTTAATGTTTAAGTGTCTCAGGGAATATTTGCTTTTAAGAAATGTTCCTAACCACAAGTGGCCAGAGGAAGAAAGGCTCATGTGCAGTTCTGGTACTACCAACCTTGTGAGAAGTTTATGAAGAATTTATCAGATCCAAATGTTTATTGTGGTCTTGCACATGCTGAGTGAGCAGGAGGAGCTATGCTGGCTGTAAATTGGATCTGCTTCTAGTTAATTTTCTAAGAGTATCAGTATTGGCAAAGTTCTCAACTATAAACTGTATGGAAGAATACTTTTTCAGCTTTGGGGTTTTCGAAATAGACAAGCCATTTCTTCTTTTTAATTCATCTAAATCTATTCTAGTGCAGAGACTGAAACAGTTATCATAGATGGATAAAATGCATTTTCATCTTTTCTTAGATTGGCTTCAAGAACATGCAAAATGTGGAGCATGTACCTCTGACCCTGGAAAAGGCTTTGCAGCTGGTTAAGGATGTCTTCATTTCTGCTGCTGAGAGAGATGTGTACACTGGGGATGCACTAAAGATCTGCATTGTCACAAAAGATGGAATTAAAGACCAAACTATCCAGTTACGAAAAGACTAAGTCAGTTCATGTGTAAGCAAGTTATCTGTGATGTACAATTTACCTGTGTTATGAAGACATTTGTCTAATTAAACTTTTTTCAAGAAGTTCAACTACTGTGGTGCTGAGTATTTTCTGTCTTTGTTAGAAGTTGTGTTTTTTAGAAACCAGAGCAGTTCATGGTAAGGAAGCAGGTTAAAGTTACAAGTTAGTTTCCTTCATCTCATCTTAATCTATCCATCAGTCTAATTCTAATGCAAGTTTAATCCCTTTCTCACAATCCCTTATGCTGCAATATGGGGGAGTATTAAAATTTAGGTTCACAGACTATTCTGATAATTCTTTCAGTTCAGCCTTGATTTAGCAAGTAAAGCATTTACTCTGTTCATGCTGCCTTCTCTGCACTTCATGGCTTGGTTTTCCTGTCTTCTCCTTTATTTCTCTGATGTGCTGTCCTGACATTTGACTTTGTGTCCTTATTTGCAAAGATTCTATGAGTCATCTGAAACCAGTATCACAGTGTTAGAGGGAAGAATGTTAAACGGGGTCTTTCAGAGTTTAGTCCTGGACTTGGCATCTGGGCTCACCTCTGGGTGTTTCTGTTTGGTCAATGCCCAGAATTTGAAGCATTGTCCCCTTGTGGCTACTGATGGAAAATAACTTAGAATGGAGATTCCTAAGTGCCTTTTAATGCCTGGGTCCTTTGTGAGCCCTGCTGCTGCTTTTGATTCTTGGGAAATTGCATCCAGTGTAGTTTGTTTGATGTGCTGTATCATACTCCTAGAAATTGGGTTCAGTATTAGGACCTTTAGAAAAACAGAGCTGTATCATCAAGTGCAAGATAATTTTCTCTTGTCCAAGAGTCCTTTCACAGTCTGTAGCTCTTTAAAAAAGGACATATAAAATATCTCATTGCTTCAGGTGGCATACTGGTTCCTTAAAAGAATGGTTTTGCTGATGTGCTTGACCCTACGGTGACATTGTCTCCTGTTTGGATGTGACTGGCGGATTTCAGTGCAGCGTTTTGGGTGCTGTGCTTTATTCCTAGCTCTGGCTGGTCTTCACCACAGGTGGCAGTCTCAGGCTTCCTAGACAGTTTAGACAGTGGGTAGCATTTTGAACCTCAGAAATGGAACAACTGGTGCTTTTAAACAGGCTCTGGCTGTGTTCAGGAAATCCACCAACTCTCCCAAAGTGTTTGTGAGGGCGCTTGGCCACTGGGTGCCAGTGTTGGGCCGGGTTAGGAGGGAACAGCTCCTTCCCGGGTGGTTGGGCAGTAAGAAAGGCACACAGCATCTCAGTCTGAGTAACGCCGTGGCTGAAGTCACTTGGTCACACAAGTCAGGGCTCCCAGACGTGTTCAGGTGTCTTAAGGGGATGTTTAACATTTTCAAAAGTCATCTTAGCTGGACAAGGTGGGTTGTATAAATGACTGTAGCTGTATGCTGTCTGTACTGAGCAAATGGCACACAATGCAGTAATTCTAAGAACAGAAAGCCTGTGCCTATTTAAAATACAAATCAGCAATACCAAATTAAATACCTGCTCTGTTACATCTATAAAATTAAGTTAAACCTTGAACTCACCTCTTTTTGATACCAGATTTATGTTGAATTGCTCAAGCATTTCACAATAGGCTGTTGGAGTTCTACGCCAAGTTGTTGAAATCTGGAACTGGAACTAAATAGTGTTTCAGTTGCAAAGAAAAGCAGGAGAGGGTAACAAATTGACATGCCTGCCTTTGGGACAGGACTGTTTGCAATATATAAGGTCTAAACAGTGAAGAGCAACAAACAAAGGGAGCTATCTAATTTCTACATGAACACATGAACTAATTTAATGTTCTTGCAAAACATTATAGGATATAATTCTTGCAGAACATATAGGAGAGTTGCAGTGATTTAACTCAAAAGTTTTGATAAATTTGGCTGCTCATATGTTTAAGGGTCGATTTTACATCCAAAATGAAGGCAGGTTGACAGATTTTAGGAATTACTGGCTTTAGTTTGATGTGGCTAGGCTTGCCTCTCTAAGTTCTTTTAGGAGAAACACAAGGTAATTAGAATTTTCATGTGTCATTTGCCGTCTCAGGAGCGGTATAAGATCAGGTACCTGTTTTCCTGACGCTGTGTGTCAGTGCCATCCTGTTGGTACACTGATGTGAGATTGTCACTTTGTTTCCTTTTCACATTTCCCTGGAGGGTACATCTAGCTGAAGAGCTGGCAGGGAAAGGAAGTTTTTTCACAGGGTCATTGGACTGCAAATACAGAGTTTCTTTCACCAAAGAATATAGCACTGTGTTTCACTCCCTTTGTGGATGGGTTTGGAAGCAGGGAGGTTTGTTTCCCACATTTTTAACTTTCCAGTTATGCCCTGTCCTGATGCCATACCTGCTTGTGGTCTGAGTGAGGAGTTGCAGGAGTGACAGGAGATGTGTGATACAAAAGTATTCACAGGCTAATCACCTGGAAGTTATTTGCTTATTAGTATTAACACATCCCAAATGTCAGATGTATATTATGGATGAAAGGCTTTTTTTCTTTTTTAATCCACCGTGTTCCCTATGTTGGTTTGTGAAGATTGTCATCCCCTCAGGATGAAAGGTGGGAAGGCCCTGACTGTCTGCAGCTCTCCTTAGTTCCATGCCTGTATTTCCCGTGTGTAAATCAGCATAGTATTCATCTAGCACTGTGTCTACAGTGTAAACTAACAGTTTATGAAGCATTTCGAAATTTACTTGGTTACAGAACTGTCTAGGCAGGCTACAGAGGTGCAGCTAGGCAAAACAAATGTAACAATGCCACATAGGGGTGCTAGAAGCTAAGGGCTGGGTTTGGCAGATCTACTTGGACGGGGATTGGACATCTTTAATAAAATTTCATGTAAGAGAAAGGAGAGAGAGCAAAAATGTTCATCTTGAAAACCTTTTATTAATTTTAAACGTGTGTACCTTTCGAGAGAGGGGTGCGCTGCAGGACTGGAATAACCTTGGAGCGAGCGCTTTTTAGCCATAAGGATGTACAACAAGAGCAGGAGCAGGCAGCTCCGCTCCACCTGTGGCAGTACTAAGGGCCGCCCTAAGGTGGCAATCGCTGCTTGCTGTCGCAGGTCTCGGCACAATTCCCCGCGGGCAGGGTGGAAATAGCCAGACACACTTCCCAGTGTCCCACTGTAATGCGCTTTGTGGGACTGTTTGTTGAGGAGATAGGAGGCTTTATTTTGATCTCAGCCAAATGGCCGCATACCCTTGCTTGTGTAAGGGGCTGTACAAGATCACAATCAGCCTTAAAAACTAGTTTTGTAAAGCAAAGTCTTCTTTACTGATTTTGGATGTGTTTTCAGCAATATTGTTTATACATCAAATCCATTTTATGTACTGAAGAGGAGGCTTGTTGCTACGGAAAGTGAAAGTGCTTGACAGGACATAAATATTGCATATATGCTTCTAAAAGCTTAGTTCATTATATCAGTCAGGGATAAATTTAATTTTCTTTTAACTAAAACCAAGACTTTCTTGAGGCTGAATCGTAAGATGTTATATAAATCAAATACCAAGCTTTCTCACTGTAGGGTGACATTTTTCCTTTTACACTGAGATATGCCTGTAACACTACACAAGCCTTAGTGTGATGGCAGCCAGGACCAGGCTGCTGACTAGAGAAAACCATTTAAATGGAAATTATAAAATACTATATGAAGTACAGTAGTTTGAAGTAGTCCTACTACATCTTACTCATTTATATTCTTAAGTATTTATTAATTTGGGGGAAAAAGTTGTAATTTTCCACTTTTGATAAACCTTTTTTGATACCCTGTAATCATACATCCTAGAAAGCTGCTTTGGCAATTTTTTTCTCTATATTTAGCAAGTCTGGCTTCTACAAACCTAAACTTGGGGAAAAGTGGCAGAAGCAAGTGGGGACTGATTAAAGCAGTATTCACGTGTATCCAAGCAAAATAAAGTAGTCCTGCTTCTCTGCAGTCTAGTTGAAGATAGCTTTTAGGGGCATAAAATAACTGCTGCCTTATTCAGGGTTCCTTATCGGAAGTCAGGATCCAGCTTTTGAGTAGAAGGGATTTGGAAATGACAGCTTTCAAATTCCTCTTTTCTCTTTTCTTTCAGCCCTTGCTTTTGTTTAGTGTGAATGTCCTTTGCTTTTAGGCCATTTGGGGCAGTCGTAAACCAGACAATAAGGCACATGGGCCTGAAGTTAACTAAGATTTGTCTCCAGATCTCTCTTCTCAAGCCAAATTCCTTCTGAGAAGGGGTTTTGTCTGTGTGAGTGCAACAGAGTGAGACCAGTTTTATATGCTTTCAACACTAATATGTAGTTAGTTTAATTGTATGGACCATTTTCTGTGGACTTCCTTTTCCAAGCAATTTAAACAAAGTATTCATAATTACAAAAACATGGTTTAGCAGAAAAAACAAACAAAAAATCCTGAGTATCTTTCCTGTTAGGCTGTTCTTGGCCCCTTTCCTAACAGTTGCTGGCAAAGTTCAACTTCACTGTTCATTTCAGAGGCTCAAGTGGGGGTAGAGGTGGACTTCACTGTAGCCTACAATAATTAATATTCTTTGGCACAAGACACAGATTAAAGGGCTACTGGCAAGAGAGTAGTCACGGTACCAGAAATTTAACCAGTCCTTTGTACTTAAGCTCAAAGAACCATAAAAGGAAAGTTAAAAAACAGGATTCCCTTTTGTGCTGAGGAAAAGGAACAAGGTGTCGAACCTTGCAGTGTTACATAGATACTTCACAGTTGAGATAAAGTGCTGTTGACTTTCCTGAGACTTGGCTTCTCTGAAATGTAGATATTTCTGTTGCTTAGCTTTCTGCAGGTTTGGTGATCTCCTTGATGGTTCTACAAGAAGAATCACCAATGTGCTGATTCACCTAGCTGCCCACCCAGATGTGGGTATGCGACACCCACAGTGGCTGGCTCACTGAGGTGGCTTAGCTGAGCAGGGTTGCAGCCCCTCTGGACCAATCCTCTGTTTAACCAGGCTTTGTGGAACTGGCTGTGATGAGCTTGGCAGTCAAGCTGGGTGAACGATCGAGCTGGTCATTGCTCTTTCAAGGCTACACTCCCACACTGGAGCCCCTGCATGGCTCAGCTGAGCACCTCCTCTCCAACCTGGGCAGCTGATGGAGGCATAACCAGTTGGGGATACCTGGCAGGTAAGAGATGCTGTAGAATGCCTTGGAAGTTGGTCCCTACCAGGAGCCCATCCTCAAACATCCCCGTAGGAAGCACACTTCTGTTTGTAGCTTGCTTATGCAGCCTTTGCAGACAACCTCGTGCACTGAGATGCCAGAAAGTCAAGAGTCCTGATGGGGAAACACCCCCCCACAACCACACATGACAAAAGCCATGAACTGAGGTGGAGGCTTTTTTTCAGGGTTTATATAAGTGACTGTTCTGGAGAAAGCTGCATTCCAGTGTCACTGCCTTGTGCTTGATCTGAACTTTTCTTGACATGTACCCTTGAATGCAGAACAGTTAACACAATCTCCACTTAGTCCCATGGCAAACAAACATTTTGGTGCGGCTGGTATGTGTTTGCTAGCTGCAGACAAGCCGATCTCATTAGAACTGCATTTACAACTTTTGCCAAGCGTTTTGAAACTGGTTGACATGCACAACAGCTGCCTGAGCTGGAATGGCATTCCATTCCCTGCCTCCATCTTATTAGCACAGGGGATGGCTTGATTAATGACAATTAGATGGGATTTCTAAAAATTAAAGATAATTTGTCTTTGGAAGGGACATGCAATGTGTTTTCATTCTCTGATTTAAAATAAGTCACAAAGTCTAGGTTTTAATGGCTTTTCTCAAAAGCCAAGAGAAGTGCTTACCCTGAGCTAACCCGCAAAATTTGAAGTGAAAACATTTTAAAGGGTGATGCAAAGTGTTTTCAGCTGGTACATAGCTCAATTGCAGACAAAAGCATTTCCACAGGAACTGGGGGACTTCATTTCCCCCTTGTTTCTCCAGGCCCTCAGTGCAGAGCTGCTGAACTTACAGCCTTGAATAGAGAGACGCTTGATTCAGTGCAGGCTGTTATATCTAAAGCACTCAATGTATTTTGTTTGGCTCCACAGCCTTTAAAGTCAGTGGCTGTGGTGCCCTTCACCTCTGTTAAGATGCTTCTCTGTCAAAGGGACACTGTCCCTCAAACACAGCGAAGCACCAAACAGACAAGATGCTCTTCTCTGAGGACCTGGGAAGTTACAGTGACCAAAGCAGTATCTATATGCTGGCATTCGCTTGCATAATTTAACCCATAAAATTCCTAGACAAACATTTAACAGGAGGTTCTGGTGGCTTAGTTAAAGCCCAGTGCTTAGTTTAAGCCCCGTGTTATCAGAAAAGCTACACTGATATTCCCTGCACAAACCTAGAGCTCTGAACTCTAATTTGTGCTCTCAGATAAATTTAATTATGCTGCCAGAAGTCATCATTGCAATTTAAATTTAAAAAGGACAGTGAATCAGACTCCTGAAGTAAGTTAGGTCCTTTTGACTAATTGGCTCAGATTAAAAATAAAATAAAAAATAGACTTCTCATAAGAGAATGCACTTGCCATGTTTTAACTAATATTTTGACCTGCACAGGTAGAGGGTAGTTTTCATGAATGTTTCCATTCAAAGCCAAAATGCATTTTGGAACTACTCCAAGAATTTAGTTTCTATCAGGGGCTACACAAATCTGCCCTTTTCTTGCACCGTTTCCTCCTCACACTCTTGTCAACAAAAGAACATCCAACAGGCCAAGCGATCCAACAGCAACTAAGGGATGGCCCTTGAGTGTCCTGTTTGAGATCCCAGCAGTCTTGGCTCTGGACTGGAGATTAAAAGCCACCTGTTTGTTGATTTTAAGTGAATTCCTTCAGTTAGTCTCACTACAGAGAAGGCGAAGTCAGAGGTGGTCTCATACATTCAAGCTTTATCTTAGGAGCTGTGGGATGAATTCACGAGAAACACAGTTTTCCACCCACATCCATATCCCAAAACCCACATGCAATCACTTGGTCAGCCAGTGTGGCTCCAGCTACAGTGTTGGACTACAGGACTGCTGCCTTGTAAATGCCAGTTGTAAGTTTTAATGAGACAAACCAATTAGATGGCTTGACAGACCATCACAACAGTGACGCAACTGCGCTTCAACCCCCATTACAGGAGCAGCAGAATTTCAAAGAACTGCTATTAAAGAAAAGTCACAGAATAGCTCGCACACAGCCCTGCAAACAACAACATCACCCACAGGCTGTGGAGCAAGGGGAAGGGCAGTGAGAGTAAAGCAGAAACAAGTGAAAGGAATTAATCCAAATACCGATTTTCCCCTTTCTAACACTCAGCTTGGGTTCCAGGTACCATCTATGAAATACAACTGCTGTACATAACTTCCACTGTATTATTGTTCCAAGAGAGCCTACAGAGAGTTATAGCATGGCCTTTGCAAAAATGCACATGTATAGAATCACTTGTGCCAGGCAGTGCCTTACACTGTCCTACAGATACGAACGGATACACAGGGCTGTATTCACTGATCCACCTACACCCACAAGGCAGAGGAAATTTACATCCTGAAAGCCAGAGGAAATTTTTATCACTCCACACCCTGACTTGCAGGTGTGATCCCTGCAGAGGATCAAGGGATACGGATTTTGGAATTTTGTCTCTTCATCTTCCCTTGGGTACCAGTTCATACATCACCGGCTGTCCCTCCTGGTTTGAACTACCATTCCCACAGCTTGCTACAGGCAAGATCTCACTTGTTTTTGGCATGTTGAGGCCAACACTTTAAATGTCACTAGTACACAATCCAATCAATGGAGTGTTTGGGTGTGTTGGGGTGCTCCCAAGATAAAATTTCCTTTGCAGAGTGTGCATTGAGCAGTTCTCAGTGGTTACAATCTTCTCCTGCTGACACTGGAAGAGACATCAAATAGAAGGTCCCACAGGCATGGCAAGGTCCTGCTTGTCAAATCAGAGAGCATTTTACAAAGCTCTTCTTTCCAAATGACCCACATTGCCTTATTTTTACATGTGTCAAGGAGGATGCAAGACTAACACAGTAATGAAAGTTGCTAGCTACAGAATTCACTGTGGCTTGTCAAAGTTATTTTCCCTAAATTAAAGACCCATAAACACACCCCTCTTGGACTGCATGACACACAGATCATAAAAGGAAATCTCAAGACCTGAGCTGATGCTGAGAGGACTCTTTGTTCCTGTTACTCATGAGAGTGAAGGGGACCCCGTGATGCTGCAGTACACTGAGAAAGTTGCAGGCAGCAGGGGCTCATGTGACTGCGTGGAGCATCTGTTCTGCCCCATATATGCTGTCCAAGTCTCTCTTCCCAGCCTAATGCTAGTCATTATTCAGAGAGATATTACACAGAGCCACCTCCTTTGCCATCAGCTCTGACTGAGCCCTGTCCCAGTAAGCTGCTGGTGGGAAGCATCCACCAAGGACAGAGGCTGTGACTTCCGTCTCAGATCCAGTAACCGTAACATAGCTGGAGCTGCAACACAGACCACCACAGGCTGAAAACTCTCTGTCTGATTTTCATGTTAGTATAAATCACTTGACACCATGTGAAGTACCTCTGCCAGCTCTTGACAGCCTCTCAGTAAGATCCAACAGACCACAACATGTCAGAGTGGGAATTTTGCCTTAACAAGTCCAAACTGAGCTACCCCAACCCTTGTGAGCAAAGAGCAACACTTAACGTGTCTGTATTTGTTTCTGTGGGGTAAAATATTCTGTCAAGCAGCAGGTCATTAACACATAACTAGGTCGTTTTCAATAAATTGGTGCCCAGCTACTGTGGCAGTAAATGACAACCTACTGCCTGGTAGCATCAGTGAAGCCAAAGGATGTGCCATTCCTGGGCACCACAGAGTTATAGCTCTGGAGATTCTGATATGCACAGCAACAAATGATGTGCCTCAGAGAGAGGGAAGACAAGGCAGAGCAACTTGGCACAGAGTAGAAAAGCTGCTCTGCAGACAGCAAGCTCACTGTAGGTGCAAAAGGTTGGCAGGGAGCTGCTGCTCCACCCTGGAGCTGCTCTTATGGCCTTTGTCCCAGCCCCAGAGAAAGGGGTGTTCCTTGGGAGTGCATCCCCTACACACATGCATCACAGACAGCAGTGAAGAGCTGCTGTGCAGGGATGTGGTGGGCAGCACGCACAATGACTGCTTTCCAGGGACATGGGCTTAACCAGGGGAGACAGCTGAGTGCTGCACAACAACTGCCTCCTTTTCCACACTCCATCCAGAGCACTAGAGCTGGTGACAGGTCAGACCTCTGGAGACTTATGTCAAGGGTTAAACAAAAGCCAAGCTGCTGTCAGCAGCAAAGTGAGCCTGCAACTGTATGCCAAAATGTGGATGCAGGTCTGCAGCGTGCTTCTCTTGCAGAGCACCCTGACACACTTCTCAGGAGGCAGAAAATCAAGCCAAAACAAACAAGAAAAAGCAAGATACAAGGAAAGTATTATTACATGTAGCTTACAAGGCCATTAACTGCAAGATGGAAGTCTTGCATACAGTGACTTCATGGTTAGTCCAGTCAGTGAAACTCGGAGCAGTGGACAGGAGGAGCAGAGCAAAACTGGGGTTTTCAAGATTTTCCCTGGCCACAACTTTGATCCTTAGGTTCCCCAGTAAAATGACTGAAATATGAACTCAAGCTAACACACAGGCACAGCGTAAAGCTCCGAGGGCTTCGTGCCCTCGGCCGCTTCCTTCCCATTTCCTCAGGCACCTGTGCAGTAGCGTCACAAGCTGTCAGAACGCAGCCTCGGTGCTTCACGCCTATCTCCCCTCTGCCCCCCAAAACCCGCCCCAATTTGTCACAATGGCTCAAGAGGGAGTGAGGCTCGCTCTCCTCCGCTGGCCCCCTCACAATAGAGGATTGCCCTATTTGTGTGTGAAGGAGAGGGGCTGCTGCCCCAGCCCTCGCATCTGTAAGGGCTGGAGACAAGCCGCACAGATAGGCAGAAATCAATAAGCTGGCGGATCAGAGGGCCCGGCGGAGGAGCCGCTCCTTGCACACGCACAGGGGCCGAACATCTGTCAGGCAAACAAAAAGCAACCCAAGCGGAACAAAAGAGAGGATTATTTTAACTCAAGTTCTTCTTCAGTCTCAGCAGGCAACGTTCAAGCCGTCCTCGTATTCAGACACTGAGGCCTTATGGAGTACGGGCTGTCCGGGAAATGCCAAACGCTGTTACCACAAGACAAAAGAGGGGGAAAAGAAAAAAAAAATAGATATGGAAAATTCAGAATGTCTTGTTGAGTGCGATTGAGCAGGGGGAAGGTGGAGGGGCACCAATAAGGGGGCAGAGGGCAGGGAGGGGAGGAGGACAGAGTGACGATGCAATGAAGAAATTGATGACAAATCTCCACAGCAGTACTTAAAAACAAAGCTGATCATATCAAATCTGCCAGAGAAGCATAAAATATTGTCACACAGCTATGGACTGACAGGCACTGAGGCTGCACCCCCCAGCTCCCTCCCTCGTGTGAAAGGGCAGGCTTGCTGCAGCCCTTCTGCTTGTGCAGATGAACCCTGGGGAATTGGCAGAGCTGGCCCCGCACCCCAGTGCCCTCCTCACCTGGAAGAAGCCCAGCTTTGACCATAAGCCCTTGGCACTTCTGGGGGAGCAAAGGATTTAGGATAAGCTCAGAAGCAAGCTGCCATGCCTCTCCCTTGTGCCTGGTGTTAGCCAGAGTACACCGTTATTTGCACATTGGTTTCTCCAGCACAGCTGTGTCTTCTAATTGGCATGCTGTGTATGTGCTAGAAATAGGTGCAAAACAGTGAATTCAAGATAAAACAGATCTAGTAAAATCAGATTTGGGCTTAAAATGCCAGAAACCTTTATCCTTTCTGAAACAGAGGAGATCATGTCATAACTGAGAATGTCCTGTTTTGCATTCTCATGCTACTGCTCTGTGCCCTTATGCTGCTGTTGGCTTGGTGCATTTTTGAACTGAAGTATTAGCAGGGGAAAAAACCTTCTAGGTTTTGGGTTTCCTTCAGCAGTTTCACAGTATGTAAGCTGCCTTCACTGCTGAAAGCAGAAGCTGTTCTGGATAAAGGTGGACTTGCTTAGTTGAAGATTCTGAAGCTGCAGTTCTGTGGTCTGGGATGCACCCACCTTCAAATACTAGTGCACAGCATCTCACAAAACAGATATACACCTCATCCTTAGAAGTGACTTGCCATAGAAAACATGGGTTCTTAATGGCATTTTAGGAAGCATCACAAGGGTATTTTTACCCAGCTTCATTTTATTACATTCTGTTTGGGGTTGGGGAGGGATGTGAACTGAAAGAGATTTTGACTTAGAGAAAACTAACTCCTTTATTTAAAAAAAACAACAAAGTAATGTTTTGAAAAAAATAACCAACAAAATAAAACATATGCTTAGCTGCTGCCTCATCTTAGAAGGTTCTAAATTTCCTTAGCCTTATTTACAGTGCCAGACACAACTGGGCTGGCTGTCTTAACAGACATGACCCTTAAAAAGAGTAATCCCTGTTTTTTTATTTTGCTTGAGAGAGTAAAGGAGAAGGAAGGGCTGCCTTCCTTCTCCCTGGGGAGGGTCTGGGCACAAAGTCTTATCTGGCCACAGATAACTTCCTGGATCTCTTGAACTCAGCCTCTACACATCAAGGAGGAGCAAGTGGGACTTTGAGGGACTTAAGCCACTTGTGTATTTTGCAGACATGTACCACCTACCTGAGAGGAACCAGAAGCAGCAGAATAGGGGCTCTGTCAGCAGCTGGAGACAGACACAACAGCCTGGTGCTGGCAGCATGCTCCTTCATCACCAGCAAACAAGGACATCTGTCACAAATGCAGCACCTCTCTTTCTTGGAAGCCTTGCTCAGGTGTACTGTGAGCATTTCATAACCCACAGGCAGAACAGTAACTTCTACTGGCCACTGCAGATGCTGCAGACCAGGGTACCTTCACCCCATCTACCCTAGAAACCCCCCAGCATTCATGGGGAGAACAAACTGAGATTCAAGCAGCAACAAACACACCCTGCATGCTGCACTGCAGGTTTGTGCAGGGAGAGCACATCCAGCCCCCTGCACAGGTCCTGCACAGATCGTGCACATGCACCTGGACTATCTGCCCAAACACTGAAAGAGTTCACAAGGCCAGAAAGATCAAACTCTCCTCCTAAACTGCAGTGATTCAGCATTTGGCATCACCTTATCCAAGCTTCACTGGTCCTGAGCCTTCACCTCTTCTACAGGGAGTCTCATCCAGCTTCTCCCTGTGAAGAACCCCAAACCCAGGAGCAGAGTCTATTTCCCACTGCTGTTTTTGGACTACCCAGGTTGTTGTTGACTTTCCTGCATCAGCATTTACTCAACTCAGCTGCAGCCTTTCCTGGATGCCTCACTTCACCTGGGCTGCAGTTTTTGTAAGAAGCGTTTCCAACTGACTGCTTGATCATATCTCAGGAATTTCAGAGGTCCCCTGTTTTTCTTTTGCAAGCAGTTCTGATACAGAAGCAAATCAATACCTTCTTATCTCACTGTTAGGACATTACTAATATTTGTCAATATATAGTCATAGTCAATGTTTTTCCTTAGAGCCAAAGTTCTTGAGTTTCTTTTGCTCTTTTGGGTTATTTTTTGCAGGTCTTGAAGCACATGCAAGTTTATTGTTAAGCCATACAAGCAAATGCTTCTGTAGAGCTGCGCTTTAGATAGAGGTTGTTAAAACAGAAGGTTTGAGGTTATGCTGGTAAATAATAAAAAAGCAATACAAAACTGAACGTTTACAGGAGAGAAAACTGTTCAATGTGAGGAACAGTTATGGTAAGGGAACAGTATAGTACATTGTGCAATGAAACAGGGAAGATGTTGCCCTTCATCTTCAGCTTCCATCACAGAAACATGCTCCTGATTCCCCTTGTGCACTGGCTTCTCCAGAAGCTGGATAAGGACCAAAGGAAAAAACAAGAAAGTATTAAAACTAATAAAAATAATGTGCATATTTTTTGTGAAATTTTGCAAATTTGCCTTTGGAAAATATGTTTGTATGTTGTGTTTAGTTTTGTCATTGTCCATCAGCACTGAAAGAGAAGCCATCTCATCAGTAGGACCTTTTTTTAAAGGGGATTAATCTTGAGTCAATCTGGCTATGAGAGACCCTTGGATTAGGGTCTTTTTTACACACAGTCTGGCATAGTTGTTTCCCTAGTAAAACAGGCTTTGGGGTTGTTTTGATGCCTGTGGGGTTGCTCCACAGAGAAAGGATGCACCTGGAACATACAAACCAGGGGCAGGGAATCTAGACAGTAGAAGGCACTGGTCACTTGTGAGTGGAGACTGACAGACACCTGCTCTGAGAGCAAATATGAACTGTCAGTGTGATGGAGCTCCTCTGGAGCCACAGAGCACCCTGCAGTCCACCCATGCTCCTTCTCAAAGCATGAGGGACACCATGGCAATGTGGGATAGAACGCACATGATGTGCGTTGGAACGGCTTTGCAGATGAGTTGATGTGGTCCACTAAACTGCACCTTGGGCACTCCTGCTCTAAGAGCCTCAAAGAGAGGACTAACCAGCAACTCTCGGCTTTACAGCTGTGACATGTGATCACATTAAATTGATGGTGGCCACAGTTTTGACGGCTAAAATCAAAACGACAGGACAATCAGAGCAAGTTTTTGTCTTGTGGCCGCAATGAATTCCCTGGTGGCTGCACGCAGCCACTATTATTGTCTTTGAGAGTCACTGCCCTAAGAGATGAGTTCTTTAACAAGTGAACAAATAACTCAATTAGAAATTGAAACTACATTCCTGAGAGGAGTTCAGCAGCCTCTTCTCCTATTAGCAACAGTGGGAGTTGCCATGCTCTGCACATCTCCCAGTGATAACTCTTCTCCTTCCTTCAGCAGATAGCTCTGCTGTAACTGATTGCTTCACAATGTCATCCCAGTTTTCCTCTGTTGGGTACCAGTTGCTGATATGTGTGAATGTGCTGACTTTTGGGCAAGTTTTAGCCTAGAAAAAAAAATCCTATTACACAAAACAAAATGGAAAGAGCAGGGAATTAGACATCAGATTTATGAGGCGATGAGCAAAATTTTGTTGAAAAGTACTTACTGAGTACTCACTTTGTGGATAAACTAGTTCTATGAAGAGGAGAGAAAAATAAGTAATTCTAGGATCTAAAACCATACAAGAAATCAAACTTAGGCAGTTTGAGGATGATAGATTGATCAATCTGAATTTTGTGAGAAGTACAGATATATTAACTTTCTGCCAAGGTAGGAAAGAGAGAGAAAAGTATTTTTACTAAATGTATTCAGTGGGTGTGGAAAGCCTCCTGCAAGGAATAAAATGTCCTTTGAGTGTATGTTGTGGTAGTGTGGTACTGAAAAACAGAAGGGGTGAAGGAATTGTGAACAGCTGGTGAGTGGCAGTCCTATACCAAAAGAATGAAGTGTGGAGGAGGGGAGAAAGCAATTAAAAAAACCAAAACAACAACAAAAAAGAGCTAAAATCCTAACAACAGTAAAACAAAATCCAAACAGAAAAGCAAAACTGAAGTGTTGGGAGTGTGCTGTCAAACACCAGCTTCTCATGGATTGTAAGAGAAACAGAAGCCATTGTCCTCTGTTGGGGATGGGAACCATAAAAAATAAACTGGGCTGGGAACGTAGCTGCTGTGTGCTCTCAATCACATTTCTCAACTAAGCCCGACACAGCTCTGACTCTTCAATATGCTGGATGATCCACAGAGGATGAGAGCAACCCCTGCCTAGCTGGGGAGACGATCCTTGAGCACTCACCTTCTTTCAAAAAAAAAAAAAAAAATTTAATTCCCACCAGTTAGAATGTAATTGCTTCATTATGCCTCTCAGGTGAGGAACAAATGATTGCTCCACGGCAGGGCGGTGGGGATTGGGACAGGGACTGGCGGCCAAACGCGTGGCACAGCCTGCGGCCAGCTCCGGGGAGAGGTTCGGGCTGGGATGCTGGCAGGCGGCAGCACGCCCGGCTCCGGGCACGCAGCTGGCACACAGCTGGCACACGGCTCTGCTCCGAGGCCCCTTGAACTCACAGCTGGCACAGGGCTCTGCCCCGGGGCCCCTGAACTCACAGCTGCACTCCTTCCCAACAAGAGGAAAGCAGAGGTTTATGCCCAGCCTCAGGCGATGTGCGCTGGCTTTCCTGGCAAGCTGTCCCCGTGGCGCAGCATTACACAAATTTGTCCTTGCGTGCTTCCACCTGGCACGGCAGAGTTTCAGGGCTTTGGCACTCACTCGTGCAGGAGAGGCCGAGAGGAGCTGCCTGCTCCCGTCCGCATTGCCAGGCGCTGCTCGTGGCTCAGGCAAGCTCGGCACGTTCCGCAGGACGAGGGCATGGCGCAGCATAGCCCAGGGCTTCCTACCCCAGCCACACTAGAACTGGGTGAAATACTGCACAAAGATGCTTAAAAGTGATTTTTGAGAAAGGGGAGACTAAGCACACAGACTCTAACTGAGCACCAGCAGCGGTGTGTAACATTGTGACAGACGTAGGCAACAAGGGAAAAGTTTTTCACCACTTCTCACAGTAAAAATATTAATGGACTTCATCTGAAACAGTGAGACGGCAAGGTCAAAACAAAGAGAGAATGTTATCTCTTCCTCTATAGTATCAATTATAAACACAAAGAAACAAAGCTAGATAGTGGTCTATAAGTGCAATTCAACACAAAGATATGGATACAACATGAACTCAGAAATTCTTAAATCACAGAATGCCAGATACCAGGAGGATACATAGGAAAAATTGTCTCCCTTTGCTAGCCCTGTTCTTACACAGTTCTCCCGAACACTGTTGGAGACTGGAAAGATCTTTCCTGAATACGAGTCTTGTTTTCTTTGATTTTTCATTTCTCCTTTAAAACTTGACGTACTTAGTGATTAGAAAAGAACTTGTCTTCAAAATAAATATATTCAAATCACATGTATCCAAAGTCCTATGTTAACCTTACTGCCACATGTTTTGACATTCAGTATTTTTAAACTTTTTAAAAGGCTTCTGCTCAGGGATGGGCTCATCGTTTTCAGGGCATGATTGACAGGGGTCTATTTCAAAATACCTCCCATTAAGGAAAAAAAAAAAAAAAAAAAAGAAAAGAAAACTACCTTAATGGTGAAGCAGGGAATGACAGCAGCAGACAAAAGGTCGTTGCTTCTTTGTTCTTGAAATCTGAAGAAAATACACAGAACTCCATTGTATGACTTTTTCATGCACAACATTGTCTCCCTTGACCCCATGCACATCTGCAGCCTGAAGTCCTCTGTTATCTCTGGATAACAGCTGTTGCATCACTGATTATTCATCAGTTCCACTTTAGTCTGCCTAAGGTGCTGTGAAAAGACCACAAGTTGCTGAGTTTACTGAGTGAATTCAAGATAAAACCTAAAATTGCTGGGGGAAAAATAGGAATAACAATGGATAACTCTTACTGGACATTTTGTTTGGTTGTCTGTAGCACATAGGCCTGTACTTTAACATACTGGAATTCATGGATCTTTTAAAATTTTGTAGAATCCCCTAATTTTCTCACCTAATTCCTTTATACTTTTCATTTGGCTTTGGAGAGCAAAATGCTAGGGCAAGGAACACATGGAGTCAGTACTGAAGAAACAAGCAAGCCCTTCAGTTATATGATGTGCAGAAGCAGAACTTGCAGAGCGATTAATTAGTGAGGATTTCCAGTTAAAAGAAGGGGGACAAAGAGATATGTGCACAACCCAACCCCTTGGAATGCAAATACTCCTTGATCTTTATTTGGGGCAGAGGAAGTCATTTCTCTCCTGTCCTCTCACACTTGCTATGGAGACCACAATTCAGTATGCACCTCCTCCCCAGGTAATTCATCTTCTGGGCTCTTCCATCACCACCTCCGCCAATCATTTTCCACCCCTGCCACTCCCCAGTTACCAATGCTCATATTCCCACATGGGTGCTAAATCCCATCAGTTTTTCTGTCCGAAGGATAAGGATGGAAGAGGATTTCTTTGATCTCCAAGACTCTTTCATGGGTCATTTGAGAGGTGAGGATAGAAGAAGGTGAAGATTTCCAGTTTATCAGCAAGGCATTGATGACCACCAGATTGCTGGGAATATAATAGTGGATATTCCTGGAAAAAAAAAAAAAAGCTTGCTTTGCAGTCCAACACTAAGTTGTTAATGAGCTCCTGGTGTAAATTCATGGGGTGCAGGGACTGACTCCAAGCAGGTGGCTCTGCAGTGACATGCAGCCTCCAGTTATTTACTTACAAGTAAGTTGCACAGCTCCTGTCACTGAAATACCTGCACACTAAACACACGAGTTTAGATTAGTGTCATGGAGTTCACAATGCGCTAGGCATATTACCAGAAATATAAACCCACCTTGCAGACTGTAAACCAGAGAAAACAGTTTCTGTAGGAGCCCCAGAGGAGGCATAGGCTATATTGTGAGGTAGCCCTGAGTCCTGGTACTGGTGGCTCATTTGCCTGGAGGCTATCAGTAAAGCAGAATGTTTGGAAGTCACCAGTCTTTGACCTCTCCAAACATGAAGGTGCTGCACATGCACGAGCATTTTTTTTTATTTTTATTATTGCAGGTCGCTGCAGTTTGTCTGGGGGAGTTAGGGCTTCTATGGCTCAGGTACAGGATGCCAACACCTAAGGCTACTGCAATGATACAGAGGGACTGAGCTAAAGGTACATATTCAACCTTTGTTCTAAATTCCCTAATTTGATTGCAAAATTACTTCTTTTCATGCTCTCAACTTGTCTTTTGTCTCCTCCAGTTCATCCACATCATATCCCTTGCAATTATATCACACTCCCTTTGTCCATATGCCAAGAATTTGCCAAGGACTTGCAAAATCCTCATTCCTGATTGTTTACCTGTTTGCTAGAGCATTTCTGCCTTTCTTCAGAAAGCAATTCTGCCATAGCCTCCTTCTGTTGGACAAAAGTATGCAAATTGCATAGATTAAATTGCTGTATAATGGTTGATCAGCTTTTCCTTATTGTTTGCCATTTGCTACACAGGATTTGCGTGCATTTAAGAGTTTTATGTGTTTAATAGTTATTTAAGAGGCTTAGCATAGCTAATACCTTCAAGCAGTTCTGCCTCTGCAGGCTGGAGAGAAGTAAAGGCTACCTCTGGCATCATTGGTTTTGACTGGAGGAGTTTTAAAAATTGTTTTAGAAGCTTGAGTGGTGAAGATGCTGGGGAGAAGATGCAGTGACTGCTGACATTGGAGAGAGCATTGCTGTTTACCAAAACTCTCTTCTGTCTCTCTTTGACAAAAAGGAGCCACAAAGCAGACCCAGCTCCCACTGGAGGAACGGGTCCAGCAGGATGTGGGTCTCCAAATTCCATGTTTTCTATTACAGCCTGTTTCCACTCATGTACATGCAAATGCTTGGATTCACTTTGGCATGAGCACAGGCTCCTATTCCGGCTTGAGGCCGGTTGCAAGAGAAGACATAGGCATTTCCTCTCAGTTGCCAGATCCTGTTCTCGTTAACGTTTTGCCAAAGCATTAATCATATCCCAAATCCCACGTGCCCCTGAGCAGACTCTCCCTCCCAGCTGCCTCATCCCCATTCCTTGATAGACAGACTTTCATCTCTCTCCCACTCCTTACACATCCCCAATCTTTTCCAAGAGCTGCAGCCCCACCAGAGCAGGCAGGACAGGAACAAGGAGTGCTTTGCTGCCATCGAGATGGCTTTTAGGCATAGTGGAGGCCACTCCAGTGCACTCAGCAAAGCACACAGAATCCGAGCAATACCTACGGCTTTTCTGTAAGCAATTAACTGAAGAAGTCAGGTTTGGTTTTCTTAAACAAATTAGCCTTTTAGCATTGAGTTATATACACCGTTGAGAAAACAGAGAGTAAAGTAAATACATCCTTGAAAAGCAGCCCTTCTCCCACGCAGCCCCAGAGAGTACTACTCACACATTTGCCCACTGCAAACAGATGGGCCATTTTCTTGTGTCTCTATTAGGTAATAGGCTCAAGCTGTGAACAAATAAAGCCGAAAACACCCAATATGCCAATGTGTTAATTTTGTCTTCCTGTAGGTGTCCCTGTCGATTGCAAAATTGAGGCAGCCCCATCTTTTTCATTTCTTCTTTTTTTTTTTTTTTTCAATAAAGACAAGTTATAACCTTTTTCCTTGGCGAAATAAATTCTAAGCATTTTTCACAGTAACAGATATATAAAAGTTGTTGAGTAAGCCATATGTGAGAAACAACAAAACTAACTCACAACTCAATGGTCTGTCTGTAGCTGTGTTATTTATTTAGATAGCTGGACTCTCCATTAAAGTGTACATCTTTATATACATTCTTTACCAACCCAAAGTTTTAATGATGTGCCCAGAACCATTGTACCCAATGTGCCTATGAATACTCACAGTATATATAAATATTTGTCACTTGCATGATGCACTTCACTGGGATATAGCTCAGGGCAGCATCTGGCTCAGGCTCCACAGATCCTAAAAACTAGTAACATGTGTGAATTGTTCATCATTATTTTTATGCACAGACTGTCCCCAGGCTTGCACTGGAACTGCCAGAAGGTTTCCACAGGGAACAAAATGGAAGATAAGAACCCCCAAAAAGGTCTAGATATTAACCAAAAAGACCCCCCAAAACTCAATATTCTTTTTCCAAGGTACTTAGTCCAAATCTGCAGTTTTACTTATTATGCCTAGAAAGTCTTTCTCCTTGCAGAGTCGAATTCTTCAGCCCAAGGAGGAGCAAATGCTGAGTGCCACAGGGATTTGTGTACTTCCCAACACCAATTCAACAGTTCTTAATGCACTCAGGCCTGTACCCAAGAGATATAAAGGTGCTTCTCTTTCTTTAAAGCTTAACTTGATTAGAGTCACTCCTATGACTCTTAATTTACCACTATCAAACTGCCTCTCCTATTGTTATAACCTTTCTTTCTTTCACGAGGGCTCTGTGGAAGCTTTTCACATACTTGTTAAATGCTCTTGGTCACAAAGCCTGCTCAAAGTTCCCTTGATCATGTCATTGCTATGGTGTAAAATTGAATTACTTTTACAATGCGTGCTGTACCCTAGCAAAGCAAAGCCTTTCCCACAGTTAACAGAGGTGGAAGGCCTCAAAAATAAATGAATAAAGGAGGACCAAAAAAAGTGAATTTTCATTAAAAGGGGGAAAATAACTTTTTCTTGAAATGCAGGGAAGGCAAGCTCAAACAGCTCTGTAGTGAGTGTCTGCCAGACACATTATATCACTGTTTCAAAAGAAAAATGGACTGCTGGGGAGGGGTCATTAAGAGTGAAAAGTAAAACATTTAAAGTTTGCTTGATTGTTTTTTTGTGGTGGTTATAGACAACATCTTGTCTCCCAAGAAGAATCAAGAACATGAACTGCTTTTTTGTTTTGGAAAATGGCTGTGGGATATTGTAGGGCTGTGGATCACAAAGTTAATTCTCATCCTTAGTTGTGTCTTTTTTATAGGATTGGACATCAAATGAATGAGGTTATCCAAACCAGAAATAAGTATTAAAACTAGGCAAGGATACAATGACACCATACTCCCCATACCCCCAGAAGAAACCCTCTCACACATCCCTTCCTGGAAAATAAACCAGGCTTTGTTACTTGTATGATACAATACTATGTATGATACAATACTATGTATACATACAACACTTGTATGATACAATCCTAAATAAAGGATTTTGATTAGCCCTGCTTGTTCCAGATTCTCGTTACACTGTGCAATAGCAAGGCCAGACTGGCAGCCCATTGCTTCCTGCTGGAGATAGCAGAGTGCCCCTTGGAAGGCAAGGCTCTCTTTGGGAGAGCTCCGTGGTGCTGCACTGTCTACAAGGTGTGAAACACCCGCAGCCAAACACAGGGATCTTTCCCGCAGCCAATCACAGTGAGTCCTCCACTCACCCCACTGATCAACCACTTTACCTGGTGTCAAGAACTCAGCCTAATTTTCCTTTCCCCTCTGTTTTTGGTGCCCGACCTGTTCATTGCTATTATACTGTGAAGCTCAGGGTGCCCTCTGTCACAGCACCAGTGTCTTCCTTCACCTTCAGGTTTTCACATACTCAGCAGCACATTCAGTCCTCAGGCCAGAGGGCCCAGGAGCTCATGGCCAGGGGTGCAGCAGTCATGGCCAAGGCCCTAACTGGAGAGGGTCTAGATGCACCCATTCTTATCTTTGGCAGCTCAGTCTCAGGAGTCCATAAGGTCCGTGACAGTCCTGAGTGGCTTCAGTGCTGCCTTTTCTGTACAAGGGGCTGTGCTGCCATGTCACGGGGTAATGGTCATCTTCCCCAGGTGGTGTTCTTGCAGGTGTATTCTGCTAAAAACATGTTTTTCTGAAAGCTTGGGCCTGCCAAGAAGGGTGATTTCATTGTACTGTTATCATGAAAGGTGTTTGTGTGGAGCTGTTTCCACAGTGGCCTGCCCTCTGATGCAGGCACAGCACATCTGGACAGATGTGACCCCTCTGTTGCTCAAAGGGATTCCCAGTTAACCAAGCAGCAAGGAGAACAATGGGAGCAACACCCTTTTGACTTGCATGGTTTTCATCTTTCTTTTGCTTCCCCTGGATTTTCTAAGGCAGGCTGTGAATACTGAAGTGTCACCACTTGCACTTAAAGCCTTTGCAGGTGACAGTGTGATGCTTGTTCACACCAATATGAGAGGAACCCCCCAGCAGGAAGTCAGTTCTTTCAGACCTCTTTAGAAATGTGTGATAATCTTATAGTGTATCAACACTTTCTCCCTCCCTCTCTCCCTGCCTCTAATTTCTCTTAAACAAGGCTGTGTTAGTCTCTACATTTTGATGCTGCTGCTGACATAGCTCTCCTTGCTTTAAATTTGTCTGTTTCACACCTCACTACTCAGTGCTTTGAGGACAGGTTTATGCATTCAGTCTACACCTAGCCTGCTGTGTTGCACTCTCCATGATGCTTTTTTCCCACATGCTTTGGAAAAGACACATTTGGTGATGGATATGCAGGCCTTTTTGTGTTCTCTTTCTTTTTTTCTTCTTCCCCCTTGTGCTTTACCTTCTCTCTAAGTATTGGTCCATATTTAAAATTTGCACGTATAAATCATATTCCTCCTATTCTTACTATGTTCAGATCCAGTCAGATTTTTTTTATTAGCACAACCAGCTTTTATTGTGTACCATAATTCTGAAGTTTTCCAGGAAAGGAAAGCCTGAGGTTCAAGACCCTCTCTGAAGTCAATGACAATTTGAATGTGAATCCACATCACATAGGAAGACACTGTCAAAATGATGTTTGTTCTATGTATGTATTTGTTTCAATTACCAATCCACCAAATAACCTTTAAAAGATTTTTTTATCTTGATGTGCAATAAAGTTGAAGAGTTTGAGAAGAGTTTCCTGGCTAGCTCTATTTGTGTCACCGAGTTTCTCTGAGAGGTTGATTAATTTGCTCATGCAATTCAGCAAACAAGGCAGCAACTTGAGTTTAAATTTGGGAAATAATGACACAGAGGACCGGTTAAGCAATATTCCCAAAGTCATGCTCCAAACAGTAATGTGCTCTGCCACAAGACTGATTTGGAACATGTCATACCAGGCACCACATGTGCCCTGATTGTCCTCACCACAAACCTGAGAGATGAGAGACGAAGAGCTTCAGAACCTAGACTTTGGCTTGGTTGCACTCAGTGCTACTGTTTTGTTTGATGCAGATGAGAAGCAGCTCAGGAGGAACTTACGTGTGAACAGGTAAGTGTGTGGCTAAACCACCACCTCTGGGAGCTGAAAGGGACACCTCTGCTCACTCCTGACCTGTAAAACAGAGTGAGTAACTCAGATTAGGTTTGAAGTGTCTCTCTGGTGACAGGAGATAAGGTCCCTGTGGCTTGTTTAGGGAAAGACAAATTATGTACAGTGAAAGGCCTGGAGGGAAGGAGGGGAAACTATAATGAGAAAGAAAATACATCCAGTATTGCCCTGACCCTGTAAAAGAGAAAGCTACCAAAGCCCTGATCTAGATTAGATCCAGAGATCTGGTTGAGGCTACAATAAGATCATCTTCAAAGCTTAAGTCCTGAGTTTAATATTTGTTTTCTCATCTTGGGTAAGAGCTGGTTTGAGGACACTGCTTCAGGCACACCTTGAATACAAAATAGCGTGAAATTCAAAGTGATAAAATAAACAGATAGAAATAATTCACTTGGGAGAGGAGAACTTAACCAACACTGAATGAAATTATACAGAAATTCCAAGATCAATAAAGTAGGGTATCTTAACATATTTTATCATGGTTAAATGTCTATTAGCGTCGGCCTTTCCAGCAAGTGTCTTTTGATGCATTAGAAAGAATCAGCAAAAGAGCAGTTCTCATGGCTCTTTGAAAAACTCTTGAATTTTAAAAACTTAAGTAAGAGTTGGATTTCTGCCTGAAATTCTGTATCACAGATTGTCTCTCCCAGGGTGAAACTCTGTGTTCAAACATGTGCACATCTTTGCTATATCCAAGCTCTTTATTGTTATGGATTATTCTTTTTAGAGGTCCCTGAGGACTTTTAAGTAATTTTCTTATAATTAGGGGTACATGGTGAAGCATGCACAACACCACTCAAAATGGAAATGTTCCTCACACTACATTATCTGGCACACTCCTTCTGAGGGGTGTCAGGTTTGGGCTGTAGGGTTTTTCTAGTTCTTGTTTGTAGAGTTTGTCTTACATCAAAAGAGAACCAAGAGAAAAGGGAGCAAAATCTTGAACCCACTCTCTTTCCCAAGTGTGGAAAGACTGTGAAATATGTTCCCAAGAATGGGTACAAGAATGAGAGCAAGTCAAATTATGCAGCGTTGGTATATAAGTGCTCTGGGAAGGGTTACTAGGGCATTTCCATTATTTGCTGTGGTTGTTCAGTGGCTGTGACATTTAGAGGGTACTTTGAAGAAAATAGCCCGGCTGGTAAATGACAGCAGAGAAAGGGGAAGGCAAGCAAATGGAGAGGAGGGAAGTTCACAGAGATTTCCTGACAAGATGAAAGGGGAAAGAAAACTCAGTGAGTTCTTATTCAAAAACCATTTTGGTGGCCTCTGTTTGAATGGGAGAACTGTTTCTTAGCATGCTTAACAACTACTTGGTCCCGTCCAGGACTAGCTTCACCAAATGTCTGCTGTGTTTAACACCACAGTCAGCTTTGTAATGTGTGATGAGAATTATTTTTACAGCTGAGTTTCTTAAGACAGGCCCACATGTGTGTAAATCCTGGTGGGTTTTAACACACCTCTGTTGCACTAAAGAGAGAAGTACTGATCTTCACCAGGATTTATAAGGTACACAAAAGTATTTACACCCGCTATTTAAGCCAAATTAAAAGCAGTCTGAGAACCTAGTCCCTCTAAAGGGAATACAGAGTGTACGTGTGCTGAGATGAGCATGATGACAGTACTTTCCCTGCTGATTCTCAGCACAGTTTTGATCTTATTACATCCAAACCCTTACACAGACAATGATAATGATAATTTATGTTAATGATAAGAAATCCTCTGTCCTTTGCTTATAACAATAAGCCAACAGTGAAAACCATTGGCTTTTGCTGAATCAATGATGAAGTGGGCAGTGGAGTTTGAAGGAAAACAGCCCCAAGCCCTTTGGCAGTGCCTCCGTGCCCGAGCCAACCTGGCCTCCTCTGTTTTCATTGCAGCCTCTTTGCCCATGTGGAGCTCTTCACCCAACCATCAATACACTGAAGGTCATAATTTCCTAACCTGCCCTGTTGGTTTCCCCATGGGATTTACTAGCTCCCTCCTTCTGGTGATCTCATTTCCATGTGTATGGGATGAGGTGAGAGCATGGCCATTTCAAAGCCTCGGAAATGGACCTCCAGCACAGGGGTGCTGAGGGAGGACAGGGGAATCAGCATGAGAATGTTATCCTAACACCTTGGCAAGAATGAGAGCCCTCACACAAATGTTTATTCAGAGGCAGAGGGATGGCCCTGCTGCAAAAATAAAATGCTGGCAGCATTTTATTTTTCACTCTTAGAAGTGTGAAAGGGGGACGGGTAAAGAAATTTACAACTTGTAATTTTCCCTCTGAGACCTACAAGATGCTACAGAGTTGTGGAAAAGCAAAAGGCTTTTAAGATGTGAGAGGGAATTCACTGCCCACAGTGAGCTTAAACCTGCAGCTTGTTCTTCTGACTGTGCTTGGAAAGAATTCAGACATAAAACTGATGTCAGCAGCAGATGGATCAAAAAAGAGCAGTGGGATTTTGCCCAAGTCATGGCTTTCAGAATCAAGCAAGATCATTCTTGTTTGTGGCTGGAAGTGCTCAGCAGCCTGATACAATCTGGCCACAGAGCTGTGCAAGGGGTGAGATACCTACCAGGAGATCAGCAAATCTGGTCACGTAATGAAAGTTATCCTCTGCCTAGCAAAAGCTGTGAGGACTTATCTGGTGCTCCTAAAAGAGCACGAGGTGTGATAATTAGTGCCGGACACTAATGAAGGGTTAGCACGGCAATTGTTGCTGAACCAAGGCAGTGGCTGCTCCTGCTGCTGCTCAGTGCAAGGGGAAGGAGAATGCAGAGAAAATGTCTTGTGCTCTGAACCAGCCCAACCTGCTCTCAGCTGTGTCCTGGGAGCTGCCTTCAGCTTCCTATAGCTCTCTCTCATGTCTTCCATCTATAACCATGTGTCCATGAGCAGGACACATGGTTTTCCACATTAACATGTCACACCTTTCTCCTGGATGAGTGCACATATGTGATATTTCTAAACATTTTGCCCAACTTTAGGAGAGTTTGGGCACAACATCCCTTGGGAGACAAGCCTGTAAGTGTATTTGACATGTGTGGAGCGACAGCAAAATATAATCAGAACATACTGTAGACAGGAGTATTTCAAACCCAGAAAGTCCATGAGATTTTTCTGACCTGACCACTTGTGTTCCAAGGATCCTCGGCCATGGAACTTCAGCCCATTCTTCTGTACTGAGAGGGGCTTTGACTTTGGGAGGATGATAAATTGTGGTGCCCTGAAGGACATTAAAGCAGGTTAACAGAGAGCATGGCCGTATTTCTCACACAATTCACATGGGTGAGTTCACCCAGTTTCTAAGGTTTACCTGTCTGTCAATGACAAGCAGTTTGCATTAGTTTCCTGTGTTAACCACCATCCTCTGGCTACCTTGTGTTACAGGGTCATGCCTCCATTCCTGATCAGTGAGTCCATCCCATGTCCAAAGCCTGACCAGCTGAGGAGGAACTGAAGGGATAAGCCTGGCACAGTAGCTTTGTCTTATGGACCAACCACTCTGGACAACTGAAAGGGATTGCCACATTTATCTGTACGTCAGAAGACAGTGGCACATACTTCTAATTTGTGTTAATGTGACATGAGCAAGGCCACTTCTATGGAGCAATGTGTTGACAAGTTTTAATTTTTCATTATATTTGGCCTTTAAAATAAAAGCAGGCCATTTAATTAAATGTACAGGCATGAATGGGTTGTGCTCAGATGTCACAACAGACTATTTTCTAATCAATATAGCATATATTTTCACTTAATGAAGTCTAATGCTTTTGGTATGGCATTTTTGTCCCATAGATGGTAACACTTAGGCTTCCTGATCTGGGAGAGCAACAGGTCCCAGAGATTTCCAGAGAACCAGCAGAGCTCCTGGGTTCTGCAAAAAGTCCTCTCTCCCTCCACTCTGGTATAAGACTTCAGGAAAACAATCTGGTTTCATCCCAATGGTATCTGAGCTGCCCATTTCTAATAGTCAAAGGAAAAGCAGCACTTCCCAAGAACACATTCAGGTCTCAAATGAACTGAATAACCTCTGCAAGAGACTGGCTTTCCCCTAGCTTGAGCAGAAGCAAAGGAACCATGAGGCTGACTGGAATAACGCACCTCAGGGAACCAAGCCACCACCACCAAGCCACCAGGGTTCTAGTTTATGTCAGCACTGCAGGCTCCCTTTACAGTCAGAGACAAAACAGGCACAGTCAGGTGCCTGTAGGAGAATATTTTCCTACCTATTTTAGGAGGGGCTCTACTGCCCTCTGAAAATACTTGCTATGTCCTGGACTGGCAAGTGAAGAAAGACAGACTACCAGTTTGGATCTGCAGCTTTCAGCCAGGCAGTGCTGGATGAGTGCCCTGGATGAGTGAGGATTCATAGGTTAGATGCCTCCAGTTAGTTGATGGGAATCTGGGCAAAATAGCTATGTCAGCCTCAGAGAGGAGCTTCACATTTTCAGAACAGAAACCCTTTTAAAAAGAATCATAAAAAAATAGCAGAAGAGATAAATTCATGTTGCAGACTACTTATTGGACACTTATGTCTTCAAATGGAATCATCTTCAGCTATGTGACAGCAAAACAAGAGCAACCAGAAATGGCTGCAGGGATTTTTGCTGCAGGAAGAAGCTTTCCAGCCTGGACTGAGATCTTGCACACAGCCTGGTCACTCTGACTAGTGCTAATCTCACCAGCATCTTGGAAGGTCAGATGATAAGCTTGCAGATCCACATGGAATTTTCCGCAACAGCCACAGGCATAAATTATTTTCAGTGATCCAACCTCAAACTTCCTATCAAGGCATTTCAATTCCCATATAACTGAAGACAGCTGGCTACTGCTTTTGGGGTAGTAAAACCCTATGGAAAATTGAGGTTGTAGATTTAAAACAGTCAAATAATTACAATTAGACTCAGGACACTCTGAGTTTTTTGCCTGACATGGAAGAATTGTGCAAGCAACTGATAGTGAACCAAAGAAACATTATAGGTTCTTTACAATGTTATAAAGAAGCATTCCTGATTTCCTTATAAATTATCAGGCTCAGCCCACATCTGAAGATAGTGTCAGGCAAAGTGAACTGATGGTCTGATCTGGTGTAGCAAATCTCACTTTGTTTTGATTTCAGTCCCTTTTTTCCAGCAGCAATAGTTAATGTTTGATATGCAGGGCACAGGGATAATTATCACCACATCTGTTTTCTCTGCTACAGACTGCATTTTTAGCCATGTAATCACTTACAATTGGATGGAGGACTCTCAGAATATGTTTATCAAAGATGAGTATTGAGAGGCATCTGTTTCATTTAGTCTGGAAAGAAAAAAAAAATAGTCAAAATTGAATACTTACCCTGGAGCAATGATGAAATTAAGCTACACACTAAAGTCCAAGCTACTGCTCTATTAAATCAACTTTTAATTCCTCCTTGTTAAATCTACTAACCTTTCCTGCTCCAGACATGCCCAGATTTCATGAGCATCTTTGCCAATACTAGGAAGGAACTGATGGTAACCAAGAATAGAACGCAGCAAAATTTAATTCCCAGAGTCAAACCAGCTTGTATTTTCCACTGTTATAATAAGCAAACTCTAATTAAGTGTACTAAGCAAAGGCCTGGTTTGCAGAAGCTCTGCACAGACTGCAAAAACTCTGAAGGGCAGGACATGCTTTATTTGACAACTTCTGCTAGAGAAAATAAAAATAAATACTTACAAGGAACATTCACATAACCCCTTGCTCATTTCAGAGTCTGTGGTTTGCATATCATTGCAGACAAACTGAAATTGCAGTGTTTGGCTAAGTGAATTCCCACATATCTGTCTCAAAGTCTTGTTGTTCTTTGAAGACAGAGGAAGTTTCAAGTATTAAAATCATCTTTATGATCTTTAAATTAAGATCTTTATGAGGCAGTGTGACAAGGTACTTGCTGCTTGTAAGGAGATGAAAAACAAAAGACGTGTCATTTTTTTTCCCAGCTATTCTTATGCTACTGGTAAAACACCCTGGTACAGGGAGATACTCTCTTCTCACCCATCTATTCTCCTCTCACCCCTCATCTCCCCTGCAGTTCCTGACAGAGTGTCTGGTAAAGAACCTTGGGCTGCAGAGCAGAGACATCCATTGTTTGAGAGTTGACACTTCCCAGGTCTCAGTCGTGCCACAGCTGTGCCCCGTTCTACACCACTTAGTGCCTGTAGATCCCCAGATGCAAACCCTGAAGGATCAGGTGGGATAAATTAGAAACATCTCTTCCAGGATGGAAGATCAGAAGTTGCTTTGCACGAGTTTTGTGTCTGCATTAAAACTCTTAGATGTATGGTGACATCCAACAGGATCTGGAACTGTCCGTCCGTCCGTCCATCCATCCATCCATCCATCCATCCATCCATCCATCCATCCATCCATCCATCCCTCCCTACCAGTGTTAACTGGTGTTAGTAAACCACTGCCCAGTGTTTCAGTATTTAGAACACCCAGTAGTGCAAGGTCAGACTTAACTAGAAACACATATTTCAGATTGATAAAAATGACCACCAAAGGTTGACTTCATGCCAGTCTCTCAGCTGGCTGCTGTCAGTGTGATGAACTAAGCAGTTCCATTTTTTAATGCCATGTAAATGATAGCGCTGTGTTGTGATACATCAATTAAGTTCTTTGAATAAATTAATCAGAAAATTCTGTAAGGATGCTTCTTTGCTTTCTAAAGGGAAAAAATACGAAACCCAAACACAACCCCAGGCTTTGTGTTTATCTGGTGGTTTGTTTTCCTCTGGAGTTAATTCAGGGGTTGAAATCTCCATGCATGTATATTCACACATGTAAATAAGGAATAAAAGGCTTCACATTCTGTGTGAAAGGCCTCAAAACACTTCTCATAATTTAACTTAATAGATGTTAGCAACATGCCAACTAAATAAAGTGCCTTACACATATTTAGATGAAGCATCAGTTTTGCAGCTGACTGACTACTGCTCCATTATTTCTACTAATTACATATTTATCTGCCTTAAGGAGCAGTTTTAACTATTGGCTCAACTAGAAACAGCTTGCACAAAGCCAAAAATAAAGCAGCATTATGAAGTCAGACTTTTACATGCAAATACAGGACCCAGTTAGAAGGGTATAAAGCAGCAGTCATTTAACTTCAGACAGAGCTGCAGCACCTCATGTGACGACTAAAATTGTTTCATCTCAGGTTTTAACATAGAAGCACAGAAGTTGGTTGCAATCAGAGGAACTTACGAGTGACACAGTACATGTGAATGTCCTGTGGTCAAGTAAGCACACCAGTGCTACACAAACGAACGAGAGTCAGATTCATAAATGCTGAGTATTGCTCAACATGATATGAAGAGCTTGGGACCTTCAAAAGGGAGAAATGCTGTGTTTTGAACAGACTCTAATTTTTCAAAAATTAATAGACTCTTCTTATTGCTTATGTACTCACAGAATGATTTGAAATCAAATCTTGGTTATGCCTGACCTATATTCAAACATTATAAGAGTCAACACCCTTCCTACCTAAGTCTGGATCGCTGCATCAAACTTACATTTTTATGTATAATTTAAATCCCAAATTCCATTTATATAAATTAAATTGTGATTTTCAGTGTTTACAGCTTCTCAGGAGTGGCCCTGGCTGTCTGAGGAAATGCGTACAATGTTTATCTGTTGCACAGAACTCTCAGATGCTGATTTTGCTCACCCATCTCCAGTTATAATGCACTTCTGGTAACTCATAAAAGGTGTATCCTATCCCTTGTCTTCCCCAAACAAAAAAACCAAAACAAACCAAAAAAAACAAGCATTATCATATGTCATGGATCTAAATCTCACCTGGCATGGGCCAAGGCACTAATGCTGAGAGTCTATGGAGTGGCAGTGATTAATGAAAACAGAAACTAGATGCTGAACTGCTGCAGTTTCAAAATATGTCCCTGTAATGTTCTTCAAGACTCAGACTCCATAAATGAACATCACAGCCAGGTCAGTCAGCAGATGTTGAGGTCTTGAAGGTGATGAGACTTTGNTAATTATTGTATATGTTTAAGGATTTTGACATGTAGGATATGAAAGGCATGTATGTGACCACTGTATGTAAAAGTAGAAAAATACATTATATTGTATATAATGCTGAAAGTGTACTCATACATGTGTAAATGTCCATATATGCTATGTATTTTCAAGGGAACTCGGGAGTGCGTCTTCTGGAATAATGAAGAGGGCACTAGATGATTGGGGGGGTGGAAAAGTCACCCCATCCCCTTGCAAAACCAAGCATTGTCTGTACTGCAGGCTGGCAAATAATAAGCATTAATGCCCTTAAACAATGTGTGCTTGAAGAAAAGGGATGGATGTATTGAGGGAGGGGAGATTTGTAAATATTGCCCGCAAATCATTCAGTGCTGCTTTCAGAGTGCAGTACTAAAGACAGACTAAATTAGCAGTCCACTTCCCCCGCTCTCCTTCCCACTCAAGTCATGTCTGTTTACCCTCAGTAATGACAAAACGTAGACAACTGTCTGCTAGGACTGTGGTGACATTGGCACACACATACCAGACAAGCAGAATGTTGTGGGAAACAGAGATTGAAGCATCTTGATATACGAGAAACAATTATCATGGGAATTGTTTCTCAATGCAACAGCTATAATAAATAGTTGCCATATGCTAAGCACAGATGCCTTCTTGAAAAGCAGCCCTGTGATGGCACAGCCCATGTTCTCCAGAGTCTGGGGCTTTGATGAAATGACTGGATTTTTGCTGCCCCACAGAAATCTATCTCAAGCCACTGAAGACCT
>VXAX01001069.1:9680-85512 GCA_013399835.1 Leptocoma aspasia | reverse complement strand
AAAAAAAAAAAAAAGAGGCAAAGTAGCAGCTTTGCATTTTGCAGGTGGGTTTTGCAGTGGAATCTGAAGCTGATTTCTTCAGTCAGGTGGGAGAGCTGGGATGCCTCTCAGTGACACGATTTTCACCTCTGCTTGCTTCTCAGAAAACCAGGTAAACAGAGGGGCACAGAAAACTTTTTTGAGGAAGAAGTGCTGCATTATCAGAACTGCAAGATGATTTGGTGCACAGCAGGGGCCTCAGGCTTTGTTTGATTTCAGGACTTTTGGGTGGAGTGCTCCGTATCCATATATGCAGACACACACACGTACAAGCACGTATGCACATATGCATGCATGCATCCACACCCACGTATCACAAGACTGCTCTGTCAATCTAGACAGGAAAAAGTTCTTTTTGTAGCTGAGGAAGATAAAGAAGCAAACAGAAGATGAAGATGCTCTTCCACCTGTTTCACTAATTCATCACAGGAGATTTCTGCTGTTCAATACAGAAAGCAAAACAAACAAAAAACCACAAACAGGTCCAAATAAACCAGGCAGTCTGACTTGCACAGTGACCTGTTAAGGCTGTCAGAACTGATGCTATTTTATCACCACTCCTGATTCTGCACCTTCCTATATCCCAGGTTCTTTAAAACCCTGTCATCCTGGCATTCACAAAACCCTGCAGGCACATTCCCAGCCTTTCCCCCAGCACAACGCAAAAGCTAGATTGTTTAGGTGCCCAAGAAGAGCCCAGCCCCAGGGCCATTCAGTGTCTGAAGGCAGCTAGCTACCAGATTATAGTGACAGTTAGAAAGTTAGATTCTTCGGAAAAAAAATCTTTATCATTAGGCATCAAAACCTTAAAAATAACACCTGCCTCTCTATTCTTGATGTTTTACAGCACTCAGCAGTCTCAGATTGTGCTACAAACAACTACTAAAAATTTCTACTCCTTCACTTGTGCTAAAATGGAATTACGGCCTCAGTCTGGGCATCCAGGTGTTATTGTAACAGAAACATCTCTTTAACACTTGGGTCTTCCCTGCCAGGACAGACAAGACCCGACACTCCAACAAGTTTCACTAAGTGAGAAAAGTGGATGAAAATCTAAACCTGCCAATGATGCGGGGTCTGTGTGTGTTTTTGTGTGTGTCACTTTAAGAACATGGCAGGGCATATATTTGGAAAGCCAGCTGTAAACCCCTTAGACAGGCTTTGGAAAGAGCCAACCCATCGTGCACAGCAGATGCTGGCTTCATAAATGTCACAGAAGGCAATGATGTAACCTGCTGTACTGTTTGGCTGACATAATTTATGTGTGCTATCATACAGAATGCTAATAGTGTTTAAAATACCTTTTTAAAAGCATCAACCAAACTAAGAAACTTGTTACAAAAATATCTGCTAATTTTTCATTTCTCATATGATTAACACAGCAGTGTTTTACAGCTATGAGGAATTTCCAATAACTTTTCACACTTTTCATTCATGCAGTCCCTTTTAATCAGAAACTTTCTTTTATCTGAATTCTGTTGTATGCTTTGCTAAGAACTGTTACTTCAACAATACCAGGAACTTCCTTATTATTATCCTATTTATGCCAAGGATTCTGATTGCTACCCCCCACTCCCATCTCAAATTTAAAGGAAAATGGAAAACTGTTAAGGAAAATTAAACCCTGCCGAGTGGTTGCTATGCATTTTGAATAGCCCTTTTGTGCATGTATTATACATACATACATACCACATGAACCTTTTATTGGTTAAATTTGTATCTAGTGTATGTTTATTAAACAGCCAAAAAAAAAAAAAAACGCACTGTGAAGAGGCTGCCTGTTTTCAGGTCTTACTGGTTTTGCAACAACACAAGATAGCTGAATAAAGGACAAATGCTGAAGTGTTAAAGATCCTCTTTTTTAGCATATGAAGACTTTACAGCTTCACACTTGGAGTTCTCAGAAGTGCCTCTGTTTCCAGGATCTTTTTGAGCTCTTACTTAAACCTGTCAAACTTTTGTTTTTTTAAAGCTGCCCTATTGGTCATTAAAGAAACCCAACAAAACAAAACAAAACCCCTACAAAAACAAAAAAGCAAAGCAAAAAACAAAACAAAACACACACACAAAAAACCCCCCCAAAGCAAAAAAAAAACCGCCCCAAAACAACAAAAAAAAACCTCACCAGGATTTTTCCCACCAGCTTTTCCATTAGCCTATTAAAGATATCATACAATTATGACAACATCAATACACAGGCTATTTTAACTCTGAATTCCACAGTGCTGTTATATGTGAGGGACATACAGACTCAGATCCCATGGCTGCACTTGGCTGGTGACAGAGCAGCCTTTTCAGTCTCTCAGAGCTGAGGAGAAGGAATTAAGTTCAACACTGGCACTAGAGTCTGCCTGACTTTAGACCTAGGGCTGGAGGCATTTTGCAGTCCTTAAATTAAACCTTCTCCTCACAACATTTCTATGGAAAGCAAGGGAAACACCAGCTGGAGTAAGAACCCTATTGGATCCAGCCTGTAGGTAATGCCGTGCAAAACAAACTTTTTGCTGAAATGAGGTTGCTCTTGACAGGTGTGGCACAAGGAAGCAGATTAGCCCATGAAGTGCTACCCAACAGTTCAGGGCAACACCTGCAAAAGAGAACTGAAACCATGTGGATAAGATGGAGAAGTTCAGTTACTCCAAATTTAGCTGGAATTTAGCTGCAATGTGCAAGTTGGCACTTGCCAGCTGTGAAAAGTAACAGAAGAACGAGTCAGGACCCTGCCTTTAGAGTCTGTTTGAAGGAGAAGTTCAGGCACATCAAACAGTATCTATGATGGACCAACTGTGTTCCTAGAAGACAGGAAGCATTCCTCCTCTTTTAGCCCATGCTCATTAAGGAGGGCAATTTCCTTCTGCTTCCTCTGGATGAGAAGGCTTGCTCTGGAGATATTTGCAAGTGAAAAATCTGACACTGAGATGAAGGGAAGGGTTAGAAAACCAGTAGCTGGTGGAGTTAATGACAAGAGGTATCTGCTCCTGAGTGTTGCATAATGGTGTGTCTGAGAGGAGTGACACAAAGCACCCTGCAGGACAGATCCCACTGAACAGAAGGACACACACCTGCTGAGTTGCACACTTCACCACATTTCACCTGCCCTGCTAGCAGGAGCCCTGCCCCAGCCTCCCTGTACAGATCTCCTAGCTGAACACACTGCTCAATCAGCAGCACGTAGTACTACCAACACACAGCCTCAGGACCTAAGACTTGGAGCTTTTAGAAAAGATACATCTCTAAACCATTTCCTCATTTCTTCTTAGGAGCTCGGGTGGAAGTATGTTTACAAAAAGTGTTATGGCACACTGTCTGCAAGGAATTCTCCAGGAATGCCCTGAGCTCGAACTCTAAATGCCAAGCAATGCCTCCACCATCCCTCAACCCCTGCAATGGCTTGCAACATACCCTGCTCCAAGTGTTTCCTGAGCTGCAGCAGCTGTGGGGCAAGAGAGCCATCACTCCCATGTCTCACCAGCCACTGGTTGCCATGTAAGGGATGAGTGGCACCAACATGTCCCACTATGGTCCAAATGTCACCACCAGTGGAAATACTGAGGAGAAAAAAAGGCTGAAAAAAGACAAGTGCAAAATGTTACTCTTCACTTCTGCTGTAGTGCTTCTCTACAGCCAAAACATTTTGACATTTATTTCATCATCTCTAAGCACCTCAGATTATTTATTCCAGTACCATCTGTATTTTTTTGTGGTAGATCTGATCTCAAATATTGTTGCACACCCTACTGCCAGCAGTTACCTGACAGCCCTGCTCTGAATGAGGGCTATTGCAGTAATCCCAAGGGACACGTCCTGCACAGTGGCTTTTGTTAGCTCTGCTTTCTGACAGGTCTAATTCAGGCCAGTCTCTTAAGCTTTTGGCTGGAGTGTGAAGAGTTCTTGTAGTGGGATCTTCATCTAATCTCCTCTGGGATAGTCTTAAATGCCTTGTTTTCCTTTTTCCTTTTGCTTGGGCATTGTTCTTTTTGGTTTGCATGTGGCTAAATTCTCAAGTTGACATCAGTTACTGAGAGTGTGGAGGTAACTTCAATTACTTCTTTCTTGGTGAGAAATCCCTCCTATTTTCCTCAGCTCTGCTTTACATAGAGTGGTTGCTTTGGCTAATTACCTTAATTGTCCTGCTCTAAGACAGATATACTACCTGTGTTTGACTCTCAAGTCTTCCAAGGCATAGGAAAAAAAAAACCAGACAAGAACAACCAATGGTTTCAAGCATGCGGAGAATGTTTGAAATAGGACAAAGCCTCACATTTGGAGACCTATGTCTATATTCATTGTACCTGCCTAAGTTTTCAAGGGAGATAAGCTGTTAGAAAAAGTGACCTTCACATCACATTCCTAAATGGATTCATCAGCAGATAAGAAAGTGCCCAAAACATCAAGGATTCACAGCTGCAACAAAAGCACTAGGAGAATGGAATATTATTGCACAGAGACAAGAGCCTGATGTTTAAAAACCATTTTAAAACAAGTTTACTAAAAAAGAGGTTTGTTCAACGTTTTTTCTGCACATTTGCCCAGATTCATGTACACTCAGCTCTCTTAATGGCCTTCAAGTTGACTGGCCACTCTCCACCAGGTTTGATGGAAGTTGAAATTACACTACAAGTTATTAAATTCCTACAAGTCTCATGTAGATAGATACTTGGGTTGAGGAAGGTGGTTTTGTTTGTGGACTCATTGAAGACAAGTCCCTATCAAATGCTAAAGCTTACTAGGTGCAGGGAATCTGATTGGGAGACATTATAAATTTCTCAGACATGGGGAAAAACCTTGCTTAGAGCCAACATTTTATTAAACATCAGAGTATACAACACAAAGGAGAAATCCTGCAGACATCAGACTCCTCCCGTTCCTCTACTCTTGGCATTAATTTCTTGCCTTAAACTTTTAACTAATTTGCTTAGGTGGATGATTCTCAAGTTTCCTTGCCTTGCTCATTATGGGCCTTTTGAAACATCTAAATCAAAGCAAAAATACAAAGCATTATACAGGCAGTCAATCTGCTTTATTAATCAGATTATTTAGTCTTGCATGTTTGTCCACCCATTCAACCTACCATCCAACTGCAGGTGATCAAAGAAAGGAGAGTGGGAGAACTGAACTAACAGGGTTCTGCACAGGATGTTGCTTTCTGTGGGTATTATTTAGTTAATTTATGGCACTACCAAATGCTGCTGTCTGGGCCTAAAGAGGACATTTGCAACCACATAGATTTTTGCTAAATATGTTGTTTTATTAAAGATTAAATTCTTCCCAGGAACACATCCATTTCAACAATTTTCTGGTCCAGATCTGCCTAGTCACTTCTTATTATAGAGACAGTAAAGAATGAATGGAAAGGTTTCAGTTTTCAAGACTATGTACATGAAAATCCAGTAGCAGGGGAGTTCTCTATCTGGTTCTAAAGGGAGACAGAAAAATAATAGTAATATAAGATATTTATGTGAGTTGAATAAAGAAAAAATTCGAATGAAAGCAATTTGTTCTGATGGAAATCCATCTTCGCATTATTTTGCTGTTGTATCTTACTGAAGTTGTCAAATTCTGCCTTTTTGCTAAAATTTCACACACTCTGTGTAATTAAGGGAAGTCAGGGATAGCGTAAGGAATATCTGTATTCCTCCTCCTATTCCTATTTGAGTGTTCTCTGAGGTGGAGATAGAGCACTTTTCTTCTTAATCAATGACCGGTAATTAAGTGGTATTATTCAAAGGGCCAAATTTCAAGTTAGGATGGATTTATTATATTTTATTTTTATATGAATCATCAGACTTTTCATTATATCTTTGGTTTGGCTATTGTTACAGAACTTACCTATGTGTTTTTGCAGTTTGATGACAAATTACTGCTGTCAATCTGGTTAGCTTTTCCAAGATGGTAACCAAATAAATGAAAACCGAATGCCATGATTTCAGTTTTCATTACACCTGTGCTCATTCTGTTTATGTTTACATAATGGTGAACTTTGCTGCTGTCCCCTGTACACATCTTTTATTGGAAATTTGTTACATAAGTGCAAGTAAGCAGTGGAGAGAGGAGTCAATGTTTCTGAAACAACAGGGAAAGCGTGTGAGGGTCTGAACACTTAATACAATTTTGGAATGCCAAGCTCTAAGCTAATATCACATTTGACTGTTCATTTGAAAATAATCTTCTGAAAGCTGCTTAAATCTGCAACCAGATTCTGTTTCAGGATGCTGCCTGAGGCTTGAACAAAAGTGAAGCATCACATATCCAAGATTATAAAAAAGTATGAATAACCATGGCCAAAAATAGATCTTTTGGGGTGTCATTGGGTCAAAGGGTTAAAGCAGCAATGGCTGCACAGGGAGACATTTCTAGAAAACCAAAAAACCAGGATCCAAGTGGTATGAATTTGTCTTCAAAAAGAAAAGAAGCACAAAACTTAAACCCCACAGCCTCCCCAAAACATTTCCCCCACCTGAAATACTTGAGAAGACAGAAGAGTAGCAATTGCCTGTAAGATGTAATACACCATGTGCTGATGCACAGGGAACATTGCAAAGAAGCAGGTCCCTGCTGTTTTCAGTAGAGAAACTGTGGCTCCAAGAGTTCACTAATTTCTGGTGGTGTTGCTATTTTACTTTCAAGCAAAGGCAACCAAAACAACAGCACTGAAAAATACCAAATGCATGATCCAAATTTTGGATATTTCACAGGGAAAAACCCTTTTGCATACCAAGCTATCTTTGCATATTTCATGAAGTGTCTTTGTCAATCCAGATACGATAGCAACTTTTATCTCAAAGCAAGAGTGATTCTATTGAAAGAGAAAAAATAAAACCAATAAATCACAGTTCAGCTGAGAAAAAAAACTTTTGGAGCCCAAAAGACCAGGTTTGAAGGAGACACTAGGTATGTATCAGTCAGGGTGACAAAGGGAAAACAAATCACGTATCCAGACAACTTGTTGATGGATATGCTTGCCAAAGATAATTTAGTGCTGAACACCGAGCTGAAAGCAACCAAGTAAAAATCAATAGGCATCCAAGTGGTGCTGTGTAGAGCAGTTTTACAGAGGACAGCAGACATCAAAGTATGCAGTGAGAGTGAGCTGTGGCCTTTTCAGTCCTCAGAACTGAATTAAGTCGAACGCACATGGCTTCTTCATACAATGCTAACAGGATAGAAGGAAGACTTAAGCCCATCAGCAAGAACAGAGCAATGGATAAACCTCTTTGACTAAGACTTAGTTTATTTAGTCAGATGGGGGAAAAAAAAGGCAATCCACCAAAGCCCCCCTGAAACCATCACTATCCCATCTGTCTGTGTTATTAACAAAGACTTGTCCAAAGGCTGAGTGGTGTTAACAAGGCATCTCTGCTCATTTGAGCTATACTAAGGTGCAGAAAGTCATAAAGTTAAAACATTGTTAAGCATTTATCAAACAATAACAACAAAAGGTACTGAGAAATTCAAGAGAATCCACTACCAGCAAATATTTCAAGGACACAACTGCAGGACATGAAATCCAAATTAGAGAAAAGTTTTTCTCTTGTCCCATCAGCAAGTCAAACCTCATGAAATTCTTTCTTTAAAGATGGTGTGTGTGTGTGTGTGTAAATCACAACAGTAAAGTACATCTCAATTCCACTGTGATCCTCTCTTTCTTCCTAGTCAGAGACCACCACAAGAACACAGGACTTCCCAGAGAAGGAAGATGCGTGTTATACCGCACGCTCAAACAATGGGCACAACCCAGCAGAATTATAGATCTTGGCTAATGCATGAGAAAGTCAGAAAACAGCCACAAAGCATCACTCACTGACAGAAATATAATAGCATGCTCCCCTGGGACTGACACATGCAGGGCACTGATTGGCCTGCATGTCTTCTGGGGATGCAATGCTGTTGGTGTTTTTTTTCAGACAAAGGAAAACTGGGAGCCCTAGAACTCATGCAAAGAAAATGTCATTATCAATATAACTTCTCAGTGTTTGGACAACCCAGGGAGCTTTCATCAGTCTCCTTTCAGAAATTACAAGAATTCACATGCCATCTGTTTGTCCCTAAAAGTGCAACAACTGATGCCATTATCAATCCTTCTCTGCCAAAAGGGGTGAAATCGACTCCAGACAGCTTCCCCCATGCAAAGATTGCTTATTCCAGCATGAACTGCATGCAAACCATTAAGCAGGCATTTGGAGATGATTCCTGCAATGTGAACCCACTCTGCTGGATCCAGCAAGTTATGGCTGGACAACTGATGCCAAAGGGAATTTGGACATTCAGTGGATGCCTGAATCATCATCACCAAAAACTGTCTTGAAGCTTATGAATTACAGATGTGTAGTGTCCATTCCTGCCAAACTGATGAATGCTTATGCATTAGTAATGGATTCAAATGCACAGAGGTATGCAAGTTCCAAGCTGTACCAAGTAAAAGACTGAATGAATCAGTTTGCAAGATCACTTCAGTGAAGATTTGGCAGAGAAAGATTAAAAAGAGCATAATCATGTTATACAAGACCTGTGAAGCAAATATCTGACATGATTCCACAGGGGGAAAATATAATGTTGTTTATTATGGTATATTTAAAATTATCTGTTCCCTGCTTGTGTTCAATGTCTCTTTTTTACCCAAGAACTATGTATTCTGATAAAGTGAAGGCTGTCAACAAAAACATGCTTAGAGCTCTGAACTACCCCACTGAGAAAGCTTGCACATCTAAACGAAGTCTAGAGGTAGCAACACCTGCAAGGAGCTTCATAAGAATTTTCACCACAGGAACCACGAGCAAGAGGAATGCCTGACCTCGGCTCACCAGATGTTGGCTGGAAAAGACACTTGTGCATTGTAAGATCTCCTCAACTCTCTTCTTTTGAAAGTTGATCTTTTCAAAGCTGCTAAATATGGGAAACTGTCATTGTTAAATGGAAATTAAATAAACTTCAGTGGAGACGATAAGATAGTGCTAACACAGGGAAAAAGTGGCCCTGGTCCCTCCATGTCCCGGCCGTCACTGTCCATCCTGGTGGTACCTTGTCCTGCCTACTGAAACATGGGCTTGTATTCATGCAATGAATTAGACTGGGGAAAGCAGATTCAGGTGCACCCTTGTCCTCTCCCAGCTCCAGCTGAATCTGCTCCAGTTTGCCATTAAGCTAGTAAAAGTACTGTCAAAGGAAGAGAATAGAACAGGGTGAGAACATGCAGTCAGAAGCAGAGGAAATGTGGATCTACTGCTTTTATCAATGCTGACAACTTACGCCAGCTTAAATTGTTTGTCTGACTACAATCCTGAGATCTTCCAAATAGCTTCTCATTCCAGCTTATATATTACCACTCCATAATCCTGTCATCACCGCCTGGAGCTGGTCAAAACACTGCAAGGGAAAAGTTTTATGGAAAAGAAGGTTTCTTTTTCAGAAATTAAGCTCAAGGCTTTCTCCATGTGTGAAAAGGACTGAATACCTGAAGACTACTCCTGCACATTTGGATTATCCCAAAACCCACTTTGTCTCATTGCCCTTGACAATCACTGCTGCCTGATTACTGAGCACTGAAAGTTTAAAGCAGAAAAAATCCTACTGTGAAGATGATTGAAGAGACTGAGGAAGAAAACCAAAAACCAAAAGCCAAAGATGAATAAATTGCTCACATTCATTCAGAGACCAACCTAAGTTAGCTTGAGCACTTCTCTCCCAAGTTACGGAAGCAAAACCATCCCCCTATTTCCTTCCTTTCTTGCATGCCACACAGTTTCTTGTTGAGCTATGACAGTCTGCAAACCCCATGAAGGTCTCTCATCTTCAGTGGGAAAACAAGCATTATTCACACAGCTCTGGCTCACTCATTTCTGTTCACTAACAGTGTCAGCAACAAGTTCCAGCTTGAAAGCTTTAGGTCAGGATTTTAAAGTAAATATCTTTCTGTCCATTAGAGCCCCCAGCTCTAGGATGCTTTGATTTTTACATTGCAATGAAAAGAAAATCCTTATATTTTTACTTTTATTAATTTTGTCACAACTTCTTAGCTTCGATTCACTTGTTATTAAAGTAAATTGGCTTTTGTAATAAAATTATTTTAAACAAATTTTAATAAATATTTTGTTTTGAAAACATAAGCTGCCATATTTTATAATGAATTAATATATCTTTTAATATTGCATTTTTGAGTACTTTAATAGAAGGAGCATAAAGAAACTGACATGACTGAAATAAGAATTTCAGCCTTACTGTAATAAAAATAATCAATCTGAAAGCGTAAAAAGTCTCTTCTTTGACCTAGATAAACATTTTTTCCTTCCACACGGATTCTGGAAAAAAACATCCATGACATTCACGGCCCATGTGCTCCCCAGCCCTGCAGACCCTGGCTGTGCTGCACCTCCTTTGGACAAAGCACACGGCTTCCAGCGCTCTCCCTGGGCTGCAGCTCACTAATAACAACTTTATGGGCATTGTTCTTTGGTGGAATCGATTGTTAGGCCAAGCCTCTGCATTCAGCACCTGCAGCCCCTTGATAGCTGCATACTCATTTGCTTCACTGCTGAAAGTAATTCCAGAAACAACCAGCAATTCCTCCTGGAGGGAGGGGCGGTGCAGCCGGGAGGGCGGCAGGTACCGCAGTCCCCTCCTTGTCCCCAGCAGTTCCTCCCCTCGACGGGAGCGCACACGAGAGGTTTTATGAAGTGACATATGTCTAATTGGCTGAAAGGTAATATTCAAAGGCCCGCCGCTCCTCTCAGAGCTCAGGGACTGCAGCTGGCAGAGTGTTAAATCAGTTAACAGTTGGGCCTTTGCTGCGCTGCACCGCTGCTGCTGCTGCTGCTGTTCCCGGGGCCGCTGCCCAGTTTGGCTCATTGAGCTCCCCAGTCAATGGAGAAGGCATCTCTATTGTGCACCTCAAAGCATGCTCACAGCCCCTGAAAGAGAAACAGGCCCCAAACTACTGGGGCAGATCGTATGACAGGATTACTTGCTTGTTGTTCCTCTTTCTTTCTTTTTTTCTTCTTTAGAGGACTTCTATTGGACTACAGGAAGGAATTACGTGAGGGGGAGACCGTATTACATAGCGACAGCTGGAAAACTGGGGATTGCAGGCTAGTAACGGAGCTGGGTTCCTTCTGTGCCGGCTGGACACCTACCTAAGGCATCTTTTAATTAATTTGTGCAGAGAGTGATCTCCAGAGCCCAGGCAGCGCAGGGCAAATCCTCGTGCGACCGGTATCGGTGGCAGCTCGCCCCCCGCACTGGGGTGAGGACGGGATTTTTTTCACAAAAGCACACACAAGCTCCTCACTGCCAACCTTAGAGCACAGAAGTGCAAGCATTTATTGTTCTTACAGGGTCCAGACATCCAGATTCAGGAAATGTGTTAAGGCTGTGATTAAGCAGAGCTCTGAATGCCTGACACTCCAGTCACAGCAGAGATCAGGTTCTTGGCTGGCAAAAATCAGTATTTCTCTAATGGTGTCAATAAACATTGCCTGGCTGATGAACTTCCCCAGCAGTGCTTCTGTGACTGGCTCTGGTGCACCTGCCAAAGCAGCATCAGACAGGCAATTTGTAACCACCCCTCTGCTTTCTGCAGGCCGAGGCTGTGTGTGCTCCTCAGACCCCTGTGCTTCCAGTAAGATGTCTATTATTTGCCTTCCAGTGCTGTAAACAGGCACAGCACCAGGGACCTCTGGCATTGCTCAAGAGGAGGACAGTAGTTATTCCATAGGTGCCTATGCTGGCAGCAAGAGAATAGCTATCTGGAGTTTCAATATAACCCTTGGCCCCTATACTTCCCTAGAAATGCACAAACATTACACATTTCTGCTAAGTTACATGTATATGCCTCATGTCACCTTGCTGGTAGCATCTCAAGGCTTCAAAGCTCTTTAATTGGCCACTTTCACTATTCAAATAGCACTCAGTTAAGACACAGCGTAATCTATCTTCTCAGCACGTGTAGAAAGCAGTGCCACTGTTTAATCTAGGCCTAAAAACTGCACAAAATGTGCAGTCCTGCCCTGGGTAAAAATAGCACTTTCAGTTGGGAACTACAAATGCTGCTGGGGGCTGGACTTATAATGGCTTATGATGTTAGTATTCCTTCGCATTTTTGGACTGAGGGAAAATCAAGCTGTCAAATCTTCAAGCAAAGTGTTAAATTCTGCTTTGTTTTGATTCAAAATGCGGTGTTGTTTAGTTCTCTAAAGATACCAAAACTGCCAAGCTCTATGACATTCTTAGAGAGGAGAAAAGATCGGCCCAATTTTCATCTACATGCTGGCACATTTGCACCTTTCTGGCAACCAACGAGGACACCAAAGTGGATTTAAAAGCAGACTGGCATGAAACAAGTTGCCACAAGAGAGGGTTTGAATTTAGAGTGCTCAGGCTCCATTGTGGTAATTGTGATAAACTGCAGATAAATGCTTTTATCATAACCACAATAAAGGCAAGGTAAGAGACCCAGCATGCAGCTCGACACAAGCACAGGGCACTACCCCACATGTGCCACAGAATAGGACCCAACACTCAGGCACTCACCACAAAGCAGATGAGGCAATGTAAATCCCCACCCTTGCTGGCTTTGTGGTAATGTGTTCATGTGCTTGTCCCCGGGGTGAGTAAAACCAGCCTGTTCTGCCAGAATGTCCTGAAATAGCAACATTTGCTGAAATTGTACATTATTATTAACACCTAGGATTACGTCAGAGTGGATCATATCTTATCCAGCTCTACCACACGTCATGTAGTCTCTGAGCACACAACGTTATTGTACTATTCATTTAGTTAAAACAATAATTGATGCACAGGATGAAAAATAGATAGCCTTTTTTTCTGAAAAACTTAAAACTTAGCCTTATGAAAAGATGGTATAGATACCTGACAAAAATGGGAAGGGAACTTTTGTGCTAGGAACAGAAGAAAAGGGGATTTTAGAAGCATGAGAAGTAAGGGGAGCTAGTAGAAAGGCCAGCCAGAGTACAGTTGACTGGCCAGGCTAAAGGAACAACCGGATTGAGGTAGGAAACAGAAAGGATAGGCTGGATGAAAGACTAAAAAGTTTGCTTTTGCAAGTTAGGGACTGCAAAGGAACAATGTATCTGAGAAAAGATTTTCAGAAAACTTGAAAGAGGCAAGGCTGGGGGGAAGGGAAGCGAGAGAAGTGGAAGGACGATGGGATAGTTTTCAGTTCCAAAGCTGGGGCTGAGAGATCAGGTCATCCAGGAACCAAAACCCCAGGGTCAGTGAGGAAAACACAGGAATACCAGCACAGAAAGTGAAAGACCAAGACATTTCATAACTTCAGAGCATTTAACATTCCCAAGCATCCAGACTTTCTGTATCCTAACGGCTGTCACATTTCACCCTATTTATCGTGGTCAGCTTCACCAACAGCACTCCTTTATCAGATGCTGCTCTATCCCCTGCACATAGAAGATGGAAGGAACTACAGGGCAGAGCCTTCTCAGCCCTGGTGTCTGGAATGCAGCTCCTCTTGGCACCGTGGCAGAGCTGGGGCTCTTGGTGACTAATGAAGGGCAGTCTGGTCTAGTGATCTCAGCAGGCGAGGCTGGGAGGTGGGCACGCCGCGCGTCTCCTGCCAGCTCTCACACTCTCTTCTTCCTCCGTAAAGTGGGAATACCACCTGCCAGCCCCCCAGGCTTGTCATGAGGATTGATTAATGTTTGTAGACATTTTTAAGAGAGGGGGAAGCTCACCAGACAGAGCTGCTAAAAGGCTGTGTGAAGGCAAATCGTTTTATCACTGCTACGGCTTAAACTGAGGCCCACACTATAAAAAAAAATTGTTACATTTGGATTCAGTTATGTCCAAAAGATCTGTGGCTGTCAGGCACAACTATAACATGCAGAAGTCTCAGAACAAGTGACTCTTAACCAAGGGAAAAATAGCCCATCCCTTGCTTTTTGCTTTTCTCCAAAAATCCCTCTGTAGCTTTGCATGTCTTCAGGACTATGGGCATTTCTGCATGATGCCAGCCACAGCCTCATCACAAAAGCTTTCTAACCACTACCAGACATGCTCCCTCGACCCTGGGCTCCCACTGGAAAGCATGCCTGGCCCTGTGTCCTAGCTGTAATGCCAGCAGTTAATTCACAGGCACGTTAGCTCTGCTGCAGCCATTTAGTAGTTTGCCCCAAAACTTGCGCCTTGAATTTTGACTGCGCTCCCCACCCAGGCCGAGGGAAAATGCAGGGATGGGGTAACCCCTGCCACGGTGGAGCTGCCATTCCAGAGCACAGATAAAAGTGAAACCTGAGCAGAAAATGTTTGTGGTGCCACTGGCAATCAAGGGCCGGGTTGTCCCAGCAACAGGAACACTTCATCAGCTCAGCTAACAGATGGTCAGTGAGCAACAGGCAGCATATGTTCCAATAAGCACTGACATCAGCACAGATGGAGGGTGGGCAGGAGGCTGGCCCTGAAACATAACCTGACATTTCCTTCTCATTTGGTGCTGCATTGTTATAACTCACACAGGAAGATTAGCAGGGAAAAGTGAATAGCATTAGGGAATCTGCTCAGGAACCGATTACTAACACTTCACTGCAGTTTTAGATTTTTACTTAACCAGAGTGCAACATTGTTAACAACATTCAGGGGCAGAAAAGGAAAATGCACTGGGTTTTAACGATGGGGCTTTATTTTCATCACAGACAGGTTTTCCCAAGAACACTAATTAACAGATTGCCACCTTCTAGGAGCCTAGATCTCCAGTTCCACTATTTCTACAGCTTTTTCTTTTACTCCTTCCATCCCTCCCCCAACAAAATGCACCCAAATACCCCACAGGATTAAATAAAGCTCCACAACACATCGTCACAAAGGGCATAGCTTTCCTCAGCCCAAAATAAACTTTAATGCTTGCTACAAAAGACAGAAAAACAGACACAATAGGAAAAAAAATTAAAATAAAACATATATTCCTGCTGACAAACATTCAATAAAAATAGGATTCAAAGAGACTGTAGTCCTTGGAATCAACAACTGATCAATGTGGGACTGAGGGTCAGTATACAAACACATTACACTCAAGTTGTATATCTATAGACTTGCACTGAGGATAATGGGCAAGCATGCTGCATGGCTCCAAAGTGCCTTTTTGTGACAGACAGCAAGATGTCAAGTAGATGCACCCAAATGATGCAAGAGTACAGCTGTATCTCAGGCAGATATTAAAGAGAGGCAGCATGTGCAGCCACAGCCTTCTGTTACCTCGTGAGATACCTTTAGAAGCCTTTTCCTCCGCTAGCGCGTGGGAAAGTTTAGCAGGCACCTCCCTTCAGTGCTAATGGGACTTGTATGTACATCCATCTCTTCTGTCAGCAGAAGAACAGACCCTCCAGTGAAGCCTGTCTGCAGTCCTGGGGGACTGCCAAGCTGTTTTGGAAATGGCAAATGCTTCCATCTCTGTTCCTTGTGTCTTTCTTTGGACAGTGTGAATTTGGTCAGAGATTTGCACCCTGTACATCCTCCTGTTTATTCACAGTTTCTTCTTGGGAGCTTTACTCAGATGCTCTGCAGTTGTACAGCCCAATTCACACAAGGATCTCCTGCCCTTCTTCAAACTACAATATCTCTGAGAGGTGAATACAGCTCTTAAGCAAAGACCTGCACAAGGAATCATCTGATGATATTTTCAAGTGGCTCCTAGTTTTCCACAGCTCAGTATCTGGCCTCAGCATTACAGAGTTATTGGGGTAATATTCCACATTTAATGTGGAATACACACTGCAACAATCAGCTCCCCTGTCTCTCAGGTTCCTAGAAACTTCTAAAGATGGATCTGTGCTCCAGCTGATGACAACGAGCATCACAAGATGCTGGTACATCTTGAGCAAGGTCACAGAGTCAGTAAAGGACAGAGGTAGGAAGGTGCAGGGGAATCTCTGACTCCCATCCTAAAGATTAGACAGAATCCTCTTACAGCAGAACAGATACTCATCAACTCTGAACACACGTGTTCAGTGAGACTCCCGAATGAACCATGTGTGTCAACAAGTGGACAGACACACAAACTGCAGATCACTGCATAAGGAGCAAGGCATCCCAGGACTGTGCTCTTGCTGCTAACTGCCAAAGACAAGCACTGCAACTCTAGCAAAGCCACTTCAGAACATCCTTAACCCGAGAAGACTGAGTAGCTGAGCCATTTTTGATGAATTTCAAGCACAAGGATGCCAAACTGCTGAGAGATGCTCATTTTATGCTCTGGGCTGTCTTATGCTTTATGCCATCAATGACTTTCAGTATGAAAAAGGCAATCTGCAAGTCTGGGACTGTGCTCTTGGAAGTCCACCTCTTTTAGTGCTGTTTGGGGAATGGTGTCCCAGTCATAGGGGATGCTTTGTTCCTTTCCTCTGCCACATGTACCACGAAAGCTGGTACATACTAGTTTGGTGCAGCCTCACTGTCCCAGTTACACCAAAGACTGTATTTCAGTCACCACCATTTAGCCCTCTGGCAAATCTTCACCAAAGTTAAAGCAGTGCAGATCCTTTATGGTGAATGGTCTTCTTAAGTGGAAGTTGGAGATGGTCAATGATAGCCAAAGTCAAAATGAAAAATCCAAAGCATGTGTTTTAATTGCAGTAGTAATGCTGGCTGTTTACAAAACAGCTGCAGGGTGAGTACATACAGCCAGTTTCTGCCAGTTAAGAACATTTGGAATGACATTTAACTTCATGAAGTCTTTAAGGACCCAGAACAATTGGTTTGGTTTCATATAATGTGCTTTTTATGAGGAAAAAATATTTCTATATCTCTACTTGCACTACATACATTCCAAAACAGGAGGCAAGTGGGGCATTTGGATTATTTATCAAACAAAGCAGGCTCTGAGTGTGCTGTTTCTGGACAGAGGTAGTTTTTCTAGGAAAACCAGCAGCCAAAGAATGTCAACATTGCTTAGATCTCCAGAAGTTCCTGCCTCCACATCCTTCAGTTAAGGAATCAACCCAGCCAAGGTACCTGAGCATTCCCTTCTAGCAAGTCCTCAGTTCTGTGAAGCAGCATGGATAATCTGATGGGTAAGCAGATGGGAAATCTGAGCAAGGAACAGAAAGATGGGAGACTGCTCCCACCTCTCCTTCACTCTCCAACTTCCTGATCTCCAGAATGAGCAGGATATTCATGTTTACTGAAATAAGAAAAGGGGGAAGGGGCACAAGTTGCATCAGGAAAGGTTTCATTTCAATATAGTAAATAAATTCTTTACAATGAGAACAATCATTTACTGGAACAACCTCTGCAGGGACGTGGTATGGTCCTCATCACTGGAGGTTCTCAAGATGTGATCAGACAGGGTGCTAAATAATCTCATCTGGGCTCCTTCTCCCACAGAAGGTTGGGTCAGGTGAATTCACAAGGTCCCTTCAAACCTGAGCTGTTCTATGATCCTGTATCTCCCACTGCTTAAAAAAAAAAACAAACAAACCAACCCAAGTTTCACAAAATGCTTTTGGGAAGTGAGACTGGTTTCGCCTTAATGTGGAGCAAGTTTTTTTCCTAAAGGGAAAGGAAGGTCCTGTGTTCTGTCACCTGCTTCCAGCTACCAGTGTCTGTCTCTTCTTTGTGCTGGCCACAACAGACAGATTAGCTGATCAGAAACTCGAGTTTGCTGTTAGTTTCTTGGGGAGATTAGCTCTCAGTCAAGCTGACTCCCTGACTTTGTAAACAAGGTATGAGCAAAGCAAATTTGGTCAGAGATTTGCACCCTGTACATTGTTTTTACCCTGTACAGTAGTTTTCAATTTGCTATAAAATAGTCCACTGGAATTTTCAGGACAGACAAGAGTAATGTCATTTGACTTTAACTTCTGTGGACACACAGCCACAAACATGACAGACACTGGTGGGTCTTAACTTCTAATACTGAAGCTGCAGTGGATGTGCTGCACCCACAAGTAAAATTCAGGCAGAGAAATCAAACTGGGGCATTGTCAATCCATAAAATACAGAAAAGTCTTTACTGAGAGCATACCCTAGAGCATGTCCTGGAAAAGCAGGGCGAATGGTGCAGCTTCTTCTCTTGCTGTCCCCACCAATATGAGGGCTCCAGTGACAGGTTAGAGAGTTGCAAATAGAGAGATCCCAGCAAAACTTGCTCGGAAGCAGTGTAAACAGAGCAGTTCTAACAAGGCTCACGCAATGTTAGGAGCATATCTGTGCAGGGACTGGCAGTGTCTTACAAGCAATTGCAGGTGCCTGATCTTAATGCTAGCAACTGCTTCTTTTTGTCTGTACTGTAGCCAGGACTTGTGAGCGTGAGAGAGATTGAATGCTTTGTAATGAAGGTATATTGTAACATTTCTCTCCAGGTGGCACTTTGTTAACAACAATTAGATCCTGATTCATCTTTGAAGGGCTAATTCTTATGTGGTTTGCAAGGGTCCTACAAGGAGCAAGTGTTGAGTGGGGGCACTTTAAAAGTATTAGTGGGGGGGGGAGGAAAAAAGAATAGTACCATAAGAAATTTGCAATACAATGCCCAAGCCTCCTTTGCACCCCGCAGTAATTTGTTCTTATTCCTGTTATTATCCCCTCGGGCACTAATGGTCACTTTATTAATTAGTTGAAAATTGCATTCTAGGTCAAATGGCAGCTTTTTTCCCTCCTATTGTTGCAAATTGCTAGTGGTATGGCCCAGTAAATGGCAGTGTTACTGCAGAATGGGAAAGATCCTTTGCTTTTCAAGATAAAGCCTATGGACCAGCTGCACTTTCCATGACATTTCTAAGCAGAGCATTTCCCCAGGCCTGCTTTTAAGCAGTTAGGAATTAAACAGAACTCACTGTCATTGTTAAGATTTCTAATCATAGGCTGTTACTGTATTTGCTCTCACTCTCCTCACCCTCCCCCCCATTTTAATTCTAGCTGAGCCTGTTTTCTAAGGTGCATCTCTGCAGTGCTTAGCCCCATTTTCCAGCAAAGTAGGCAGTGTGTTTAGGTGCCTTCATTTCTGCTGCTCTGATGGAAATACTTTAGGGACATCTGCTTTTGCAGAAGAGGACAGATGCTTCGCTTATTTCTGAGAAATGTCTGTGGCCTCTGAAGTTAGAGACACGAAAATTACAAATCACTCTTGAAAATGTTTGCTGGCTACTGAATGTAGAAATAGAGCAAACCACAGTCTCTGAAAACAAAATGGAAATTACAGATTTTGTGAAAGTTTTTCATAAAGAAAACTCCTACTGGGGAGAATAGATGTTTAGCCTTTAAACCAGAGGATCAGCCCACCAGAAGTGAACATCAAAGCAGTCTATTTTCCATTAACTACTTTCTGCAGCCTACTGTGCTGGATGCAATCTGTCATGCCAGTTTGTAGTCCAGCAGTCAGGGAAACTACCAGAAGTCAGAAGGCCTGGGCTAATTTCCCAGCACTGCCAGCCTAACACATCTAAAAGGACGCACTTCATATGAAGTAAGTTGCACAAGCTGTCCAAGACAAAGCATAGCCTTTAATTTTTCATTTTTCAAGCAACCCTGGCCTCATAGTTGCTTAATTTTCTTCTGTAAAATTACTTTTAAACTTCTGTTCTGGTAGTCCCAACTTAAAACCAACAGAATTCAGAGGAAAAAAAAAAAGACCCTCCCTCTGGTCCTTCAGGGATTTTACTGAAGTCATGTAAAGAGCACTAAAACTTTTTGTACGGGAGAAAAATGCTACAGAGTCTCTTTACACAGAGACTTTACACAACGCTACCCTCACGTACCTAAACGCACAACTATTTTGTGACTGAAACTATTTCCCCTCGAAGGACAAATCATATCCAGTACACAGAGAGGCATCTTATCCTCCAGCAGGCTGGACACTCATCCTCTCAAAATCTAAATGCTGGGGCTGGCATCAGCTGTAGCCCCTAGTGAGCATTACACAGAGCAGTTAACAAACCCCTGAAACACTGCACTCCTGGATCATAGGGACAGAAGAAAAGCTTTATTTCTCTTTTTTCTTTTTGCTCTCTCCTCTCCCCCCTCCCTTCCTATTTTCTAACATCATAAATGATCAGCCTTGCTAAGCTGGATTCTTTCTACAGGCAGATGGGGGTGTTTATGAGGGAGAGGGATGGTGGAGTGATTAAGCAATAACACGTTAGTGTAAACAAATGCACAGTGACAAATTTGGGATTTCTTTCCTGCTCCCAACAAGGAAGTGTTAAGACATGCAAACTGGCTCCTGTTAGCACTTAATATTTTTTCTTTGATGCTATTTTTTAACTTGCTTGGAACAAAAGTTTCTTACAGCACTATTTGTTGACAGGAATTAATACAGTAACCAGCAATGCAAATAAGAGAAAGAATTCCCTTCTCAAAGTAAAAAGGCTAAATTTTCAGGTTCATATTTCTTTTGTTCAAAAACTTCAGGAAATCATTAAAATCTAATCTTTATTTAAAGCATAAACCACAATCAATGCCTAGACTTGCACTGGTGTCACACAGTTACAAGATGAGCCTAGATAGGCAGGTAGTCAATAAAAACCACAAACAAGTCTGCATTAAGTGTATTCCAAACCAGTATATGCTCAAGGTTTCTGATTTGTTTTTAAAACCTAGAAGTTTTGGTCTATATGCATTGGTCAGCTTATAAATGCTTATAAATGCTCTGTACATCAGCTGTATAGCTGCTCTCCCTCTTTTGTTTGGAAATTCAATTTCGTAGTGGATTTGTTTGAAACTCTCCTATTTGCCCCTTTGTGAAATCCCATCTCTGCATGGGGAAGGTGGAGTAGAAATTAAATCACATCTACAAAATGAAGGCTTTGTTAAAGAGAGGAGTATTGCAAGTTGCTCAAAGATGTTGAAGATTTGGGGGCAGCCTTATCACCCTATTTAAATGTGGTGATCTTTCCTATGTGTATTATGTAACAAGAAGTTCAGCTTTGTCACCAGCACCCTGCCTCAGGCTTCCATAAACTTCACTGGAATTGAAAACCCTCCAGCAGAATGTAGATGAGAAGGACTGAAGGACCTGATGGGTAATTAAACTAGGGGACAAAGATGATTATCCAAAGGCAGCACATTATACACCTACATCCCTTTAAGATGAGCTGCATCATGACCACAAGTGAAAATTAAAGTATTATCAGGAAGTTGATACAGAGCCTGCTGGTCTTCTGCTATTAATGAACAACCTCTTGCCAAAAATAAAGCTGAATGTGATGAAGGTAACTCCTGAATGGCTACCTTAACCTACATTTTCCAAATGCCATAAATGCCATGCAAGTTTCTCATCACTTTTCTAAAAACTATGATTTTCTAAAAACTATGATTGCTTTCCCTGATTAATGAGTTTTTAAGCCACCTAAGCATATTTAGGAAACACATCTGATATCAGAACAGCTCTGATGATCAGAACAGTTTTGCTCTTTAATATGAGTCCAAAACCAGCTGCAGACTTCGCTACCTAATTTTTGAGACATTATTTTCTATTAAAGACCCTGCAGCTATCAAGCATTTTCAGAGAGCTTATATTCAGGATTGGTTTCTGTGCGTCGTATTTCTCGTGTCTTCTGGCATGAAAAAGAGAAGCTTAATACATTTGAAATATCAATGTATTAATATAAAAAAATCGTGCCTAGATTAACTATATTAACAATTAATATATCCCTGTTTATTTATGGGACCACTACTAATAAAAGGTAATTTGTTAAGTGATTTAATGTGTAACTGGGAAAAAAAGAACCAATGCAAAGATAAAAGCCTCAAAATACTAAATTGATGGGTTGTGTATACCCATACCTTGCATTCTGTCTTCTCCTTGCTTCCCTAGCCTGTGTAACTTTGTGCTTGTATCTGATCACCAAATCAAGTCCTTCATCTCCAAAGGAACGGTACAGCCATCACAAATGTCATCACTGAGGAGAAGAGAGTCTTTTGGTGATGCTTATTGGCAAGATACAATTTTGATATCAAATATAAACACCCAGTGTGGAATACAACACCCTGTGACTGAAATTCTGCACTCGGAACAGTTCTTTGCCCTGAAGAAATGTCTGTCTCCTTATTTCACAGAATCACAGAGAATCACAGAATATGCCCAGTTGTATCATCAAGTCCAATCCCTAGTCCTGCCCAGCATCATCCCCAGGAGTCACACCACGTGCCCGAGAGCATTGTCCAAACTCTCCTTGCACTCGGTCAGGCTTGGTGCTGTATATTTGTGTTTGTAGTTTCTAGAGGTATGGGAGACAGCAGTTGCAACTGCTACAGCTGATGTCCTGCCTGCACTCTGATTTCAGGTGTGCTAGTGAGCTTTAAGCTGTGCACTACCATAGCTGCTACTCAGGCAATGAGCAACACCCAGTACAGCATCAGGGTCAGCAACTGGTTTGGATTCCTTACCTGAACAAATATCCCAGACTCTAAGGTCGAGGGGTTTTAATTAAATAAAGATGTATTTTCCCAGTTGGCAAAAGCAAAACCAAACATTAGACCTTTATTTTGTAGTAAGATTAAATAAATTTAGGCTGGCGAGCACTCAGACAGAATGCCCTGCCAGCTGCCCGTCTTTTACAGACAACTTTTCAACTCATTATGTGTTGTCTCAATGCCATACTTCTAGGTAAAAACTGAAGGCTAAACATAATGCCTGATCACCAGCCTAGGGCTCCAAAAGCAGTACAAGCCAGAAAGCTCTATGAGTATCAGTTTCAAGAACATACTCTTTAACAGATGAGCTTCCATGTTCTGAACCAGCTTCACATTTGTGGTGGGCACAGTTGAAACAGTGTACCCACCAGCCTGGCTATGGGTGAGAAAGGTCAGGGTGTCACCTGCAAGGTCTAGGAAAGCAATGAAAGCAAGGTCCTAATTCTGTAGGGATACACAAAGACACTTGGCTGGTTTGTAGCCATTTTTAGTTTCTCCAGCTGTTTTCAGCCCACAGGCCATAGCTATTGTTTTGACACTATCCAAGTACGATGGTAGTTTCAGCCAAACTTCCTGACCCCCTGTGCTGTCAGGGTCTTAAAGCTGTCATGGAGCAGCAAGGGGGGCCTGCCCCACAAGGGAAGGCAAGCCAGCAATGGAGGGGCAATGTAGGCAGTGACCTCACTGCTGAGGATGCAGCCCCACAGTACCTGAAGAACAGCAGAGCAGGTCTGATGGCAGTAACCAGCTTCACACAACAGTCCTGTGATCACTGGATAAGTCCTTGGGGGTGAGGGATGTCCATGACACACAAGGAAGTCAAATCATCAAGGCAAAGGCAGAATCAGACTGGCACGGGACTGAATCCCTGCAAAGTAGATTAGGCAAGCACCAAGGGCAAGGACCTGGGCTTAAACACTGCTCTTGAGCCTAGGGGCTCATGAGACTCCCAGGAGGCTTCCCACAGCTCTCTCACAAAGGTCTTCCTCACTGACCAGATGTAAGCAGTCAAACCCCTTTGAGGACCAGAAGGAGAGCCTGGCAGTGCCTTCAGGATGCAGGCATGGAGCTCTCAGTCACCTCTGCACCAGGGACACGAGGAAACACTGGCACTTGTAATAGTCACCAGCACCGAGCCCCGTCCTGAGCAACCTCAGCCATCCTGAGGAGTTTGCCAGGCCATCAGCATGTACCCAAGAGGGCAGCCTCACCACACTCACAGAACCTCATGGCATTCCTGTGCTCTCCAAGCATCATATGCTTTTAAGGCAGAAACATACCAAGATTTCTGCATATTTACTGGGCTGACCGTGTGTCCATAGAACCAAAAGATACTCTCTAAGAAAGAGGCTCTGCACCACAGAGGAATATCCCATCAAGCTTCCAAGTGAAGGAGCATATACTAGCCTGTCTCCCAGTTTAGCTGACAATGGGGAGTCATTGTTTAAATGTGAACATGTTAACTTTTGATTTTCCTCCCCAGCATTTAAATAAAGACCACCTTTGCAAAATAATACTGTATGTTGGAATATCCTTATAATTTTGCTCAGACAGCATGGCACAAAAAGATCTGTAGAGCTTTAGGACTGCTGCTCCCCTCTACCTCAGCACAGCACTTGCTAAGATAGCAGAGCAATTAAAACTGTAGTCTCCTGTTTTATAAAAGAGGCATAAAGAGTATGTTTTGATACTTGCAGTGCCACAGCATTGTAAGATTAATTGTTGTTTCAGGGTTTTCTTCAGTCCAGATTCAGATTCCCAGTGTGATGGTGTCACAAATGAGCAAAGTTATTTGAGATGAAGGATACATAAAGAGGAAAGCTGATAGATGTGTTGTCTCTCACACTGAGCATTGTCACAATTTCTGCTGAGTCACTGTTGACTAAGTTATTGATGTCATACAATGTTCTCTGGATCCCCTTCCAGAAGGGGAACACATAAAGCTAATAAATCAATCCACAGTTTCAGTGAGTATTTGATGGAAGGCAGCTACTCAGTGCACAGGCTAGAGAAGACGAAGCAGTACCGGTGAACAAGAACGCTTTTCTTCACAAACACACGTTCCTTCACTTCAAATCCACGTCTGTTTTTCCTCTGTTCTGTAACCATTCAAAACAACCCTGTAGTCCACATATCAAGGAAACCCTATTAAACTGGAACCTTCATGGTCATGTTCTCTGATAGGATTTCTTTCTAGAGTCCATAAGCTTTGTGGTATTGTGAACAATTCACAGTCCAGTGAGACAGGCAAGTAGCACCTCTATGTTTCAGCTTCATGTTTCTGCTTTCCCTCTACTATTCCTGGTGGGAAAAAAAATCTTTTGGTTAGGAAGTAATAATAATAAGCAGCTTCTGCTTATGGTCTAACATTAGGAAGAAAAACAACCTCACAGAGACACTATCAATTCTTCAGTAATCAGGGTAATTATTACCAACAGTTCATACCACAGCTAGCACAGCAAAACTCCCACTCTAACTTTGTTATTTAACTTTGTTTATTGAGGACAACAGACATCTTTTCTCATATCAAAGCCCAAAAAGGGAATTACCAACAAATTCTGGCACACAATCACATTCTTTTAAAATACACTATTATACATCATGAGATCCCTGAAACCAGAGAAGTTTCCATAAAATTCAGACCACATTATTTCAAAAGGTTTGGAGGGGAGGGATAAAAACAATAGTAAAAAAAAAGATAGTACAATTACAGTCAGTGGCAAATTGATTGAAGAAGGAAGAAGGAATATCCCTATGATGACAGTGCATTTCCTGAAATGCAAATCAAGACATCTGGTTGTATGAAATGGTGTCTGCTCAAACCTTTATTAAAACTAGAAATCCTTATTGCTTATTTATTTAGATTGTTGCTATATACAGAGTATGAAAAATATATTTATTGGGTTACAAACAGAAAAATACACGTGAGGAAATTGAGTATGGAGTTATATATGTCTGACAATGCTATTCACTTTGACATAACATGGATGCCAAACAGGAATGAAGTTCCACTGAAGCTGACTCAAAGGAGTTACCTGCACAAGGCCTAAGAAACAACATTAACTGAATAATCACAGAATCACAAAATGGGTCAGATTGGAAGGGACCACAGGGGCTCATCTGGTCCAACTTCCCTGTCCAGTCATGGTCATCCCAGAGCACCTGGCACAGGACTGAGGCATCTCACTGAACATCTCCAGTGAGGGAGACTCCACAACCACTCAGGACAACCTGTTCCAATGCTCGGTCACCTGCACAGTAAAGCAGTTCTTCCTCATATTCAAGTGGAACTTCCTGTGCATCAGTATCTGCCCATTGCATCTTGTCCTACTGCTTGGCACCACCGAGAAGAGCCTGGCTCCTCTCTTGACACCCCCTTGATTTTAGAACTAAACAAATACATATATTACTGAAACTGAATCACAAATTGAAACATACCAATTTTTAAGAAATCATTTTGAAGGTAAGTGTTTAAATCAGACTTCTGGACAGAAAAGAAATACTGAGTTCTCATATGTATTATTCATTATAGAAGTAGAACATGATCGGCTCTTTCCTCAGTTGAAAAAATTATACAAAGTTGCATAACTAAAAGTATCAAATGTAAATGCAATTTTTTTCCTTTGTAAAAAAGTGTTACATTATACAAGAAGGCCACATTGTTTCACTGGCAGATGATGCCTACATCAGTGATGTCATGTTTCAAACTTTTCAGGGTTTCAGTAACAATGGTATAACCCTTAAGACACAGATATAATCCACAATCAAGACATAAACCACAATACAGCATAGGCATGACACATTATTCATGGTGAGGAAAGTATTGTAATATAAACAACTGTTACAAAAATTTGCAAAAATTATAGTTTAAATCTTAAATTTACACTCAGGAATATCTCACAATGCTATAAAAACCAATGCAGACTTTCCCTTGTCAAATGGACAAAACAGTGTTGCTATACTGGGATGCTACCGTGCCTCAGGTACCCGTAACTTAAGTTTTGGTGATTCTGGTCTCATAACAAGCTTGGACCTAACATGATAAGTGATTAACAAGCTGAACAGCCTCAGCTTTGTGTGATTTCCTCCACAGTCACACCATCCAGGTACTCTGCAAAGTTCATAAAAACAGGCTTTCATAAACAAAAATTATCCAGTGGCAACTATTCCACCATCCACTTGGATTCTTTACCGAGGAGGAAGGTGATATCTCCTCCCATGTGGATGTCCTGATCCTCCACCTGGAGAGAGTAAGAGAGGAATTAAATACATTCAATGAACATTAAAGCAGGAAAACAAGGGCTTATTAACATAGGGTGCAAGAAAAGTTACATTTATACCTATCTTAAAAAAATACATGTCCCTGTCCAGTTGGTGTGTAATTATGGCCAGTGTTCTGAGATCTTGGAGGATAAAGTGCATGGTGGCTCCTTTTAAAACTCTTGGGTGACTGTAACTTTTAAACCTAGTCCAATTAATGGGTTGGGATAGTGAATCTCATCTGTGCCTGGTAGATCTGCCTGTATGAACTCAGGTAAGGATAATACGATGTTTAAAACCAGACATAAGGTATATTTACAAATATTTTCATACTGGTTTAAGTGTGCCTATGCACAATAGTGCTTTAGTTAGAGAGTCCTATTAGCAAAGCAGTACTCACAATGTAAATTAAATCTTTTCTCAGCACTGAAGTTCTACCAGGTCCCATCTGCATTACAGTTCTACCAGAATCCTATTAATCAGAAACATGCTTGAAAGCAACGCCAGTGTGGAAGACTTGACTAAGTATCTTGCAAATGAGAGGCTGCTTGTATCATCAGCAGTTATGTGTTTTACAGTGTGCTAAGACTGAAGTGAATGTACCCTTTTGATGCAATTACATCCTGCGAAGAAACTGATAATTAACAGTGATTTCCATAGTTCTTAATGCTCAGTTTATTTTTAGGTTCTTATAGAAGGAGTTAACATTGTGATGTAAAACAATGTATTAGTGGTCTTAACTTCTAATTAATGAAGTTTATCTACCAATAGGTTATATGGGCTGCGGTGTGGTGTTGCAGCCACAAACCTAAAATCCATGAATTATCAAACAAGAAATATTAAGGGAAAATCTACCTTCCTGAGGCTTAGATGTCCTGCTCTGAGTAACGTGGATGTGCTTTTATCCATTTGTAACACACAGCCAAGAAATGTATGGAAAGAAGTTAAATGAATAAAATCAAACAAAAAAATCCCCAACCGTCCCAAAATGCAAAAAAAGCCACAGCTGAATTCCCTGCTCTCAAAATACAGCTAGAGGATGAGCTGCTTATTACAGCAGCTGGGTGGTTACTATTGACCATATAATGAAGGATGCATGAGTCCAGTTCTTGTTCTGCCTGAGGGGATTCAAGCCATCCGCTCAGAGATACAACACTGCTTCTCGGGCTGATGCTTTCTTGGTGGAGGCAGTCTTTCCTCCCTTGGTGAAGCTGACACATTGTCACAGAACTCTTAAACATTAACTGATAAGAGAGTGCAAAAGCTGTCTAATCATGCACGCTCCTGACACAGAAGATATGGGTCCCATGGTTACTGTTCCATTATTTTTTACTGTATTTAATCCAATTATTTATATATAATATGCAACAGCAGGAGCCATAACAGTATACCATGGAAAGGTACAGAGAGGATGGGATAGACAGATATCAGTAATATCACTAGGGAGTTTTATCACACAAGCTACCATGAACAGAAAATGGCTAGTTTTTTGTTCTTTTTTTCTCTCTCTTTGGTGAGACGCATATATAACAGAGACAACAGCTACACAGAGAAGTAACCCAAATACCTGTGCTAATATTAGCAAACTTAGGGAAAGAATTTTGTCAAAATGAGTCATTTTGGCAGATCACTTTAAAAGAAGCTCTAAATCATTGCGGGGATCTTTTATAAGGACAGATGTATTTTTCCAATAAACCTGTTTTACTTATAACACAGGCAATTTAACTGCAGTTATGGGATCATGTTTTAAGAGTGTCCTGAGGGTTAAGAAATAGGGCTAGTATAGAAGAAGCCAAGATGTTTAAATAATGCTACTGAAAGACATTTATAACACAGCAGCACAGTTATTGTGGAACATACTTTGTGGAATACACCTAGCCATAAAATCTCTGGAGCAGATCAGAGATTATCTGACCCCTGACTATCAAGTTTTTCAGATGGTCAAGAACTGGTAACGACGACCAGTTTGGGTTTTGCTTATGGTTAGCGTATATACTCTATATTTTAGCTTTATATTTTACATAGAGGATCAAATAATATTTTTTGAATCAATTGATATTATCTTACTCTGAAGCATTCAACAGTGGCAGCTGAAACACATTAAAGACTTCACTGTATCAATTTATTATTTATCTTTCCTAATCACATCAGCAATCTTATTTGAAAACCTCACCTGGAAACATAAAAGACATTCGGGCTCTGCAGACTTAATAAAATAATTGGTGTTTCTTATACACCTCTCTTCCTTTTGCTTATTTTCTTTAATCTACATGTATGTGCTTCAACTCACAGTAATGAGGAAGTAAAACTGAATTAAGTCAGCTCAACAGTGTTATCCACAGTGTCATTCCACTGAAAGGTCTGTTCTTTTCAAGAAGTGAGACTGGTGAATGACTTAAGATTAATGCCAAGGCAAGACAGAACTTGCATTTGTATCACATAGGCAGTGACCTGGAAGTGGAGACCCTGATCTAGAAAACCACTTAAGAATGTGTTTAACTTTATTCATGTGCTTGAGGGTTTTGTTGAAGTATGAACGAAGATCTTCAGCTAAAGACTTCAGACACATTTCTGTGCAGCAGTGCCAATTTGTTTTAGAACTGTTACAATTTTAAACATGCTTCAGCTGAGACCAAGCATGAAAATTACAAATACCACATGAAAGCTTATTTCCCAGAACATTGTGAGTAGAAGATGACTGCAGATTACAATGCTACACTCCACCTCACCCTGCAGAGTTAGCTTTTGCAATTGGCAATACACAACTGTGTAACTGATGCTGATGCCTTGAGAAGGCTGACCTAGAACAGAGGCTAGACAGAGCTAAAGAATAAAGTAGGCATTTATTAAAAGGCCTCAATAGATACACCTTGGGCAGTACAAGAGCCAGCCAGGGCTACACCCAAGAAGAACCCAGAATGGTCACAAAATGGATGACCAGTCACGGGGTCTCACATTTTTATAACTTCTGGTCCATTAGCATATTGGAGTTAATTGTCCAATTATAGCTTTAGGATATGAAGTCCCATCCTTCTTGTTTTTCTCTCTTTAGTCCACTGTTGTTTATGCTCTTGGGCCCAAAACTTGTATCAATTGTCCTTGGTCCCCAGCTAGAGAAGGAATTGTTTAGTCTGCCTACTTGTGAAGAGAGCTTACCAAACCTTAATATGAAGCTTAGAACTACACACTAAAGCAGCACAGAATCTGAAAAATATAAAAGCTAAAACTTAAGGCATCAAAGCAAGTTTTGTTGCTGACTGCTGTAGGGTAACTGCACATATAAACATGAACTGCAGGTACAGGTAGACACAGAGCTGTTATACTGGTGACAGGGACAAGTCCAAACCCACAAACATGTATTTTTTACCTTGGGATTGCAGATGTCTTTGTGTGAAGCCCCTCATCTGGTTATGATATGGAGAAACAGAATGACTTCTGTGTGGCTGTTGGAACCTGGGATTAAAATCTCTTTGTTCCCTTCCTGAAAAACAGTATTCACTAAGCAACTCTGAGAGTATGTAAGATTAAATGGAGAAAAAGAGAGACACAGTATTCTTTTTCAGGAAACAGTATTTCTTAGTTTTGTGCCAAAATACTCATGCGCAATTATATTTCCAAACTAAAGTCGGCCTAACAAGCATGGTTCTTGTCCTCATTTCCATCTAAGCACATCATGATTACAAGCTGTTAACAAGTGTATTTAGAAACCAGATCAAAATTTTATGACACAGATTTGGAGACTGCAGTCCTTAAAACAAACAGAAATCTCTCTCCAAATTAGAATCACAAATCATAATTAAAATGGTTAAATATAGCTCTCAAGGAAAAACAGATGCTACTAAGGTCTGGTATTATAAATCACCAACAGACACCCTCAATTTTGTGTGTCCAGCATGAGCTTATTGTAGAGCCACATCAGAAGTATTGCTGCCACGTAAAGCAAAGTACTGAACTAGCAGAGTATCATTCTGTGTGTTGTAATTTGCTCAAGGAATTCTGAAGGGGAAATTTTATCCTCAGAGACATTACAACTCATCAGGTATTAAGCAGGTAATAAATATAACATGAGCATAAACACTGAGATTCAGTGTAAATTATTTCAAAGTCTCAAAGCCTCAACATTCAGGCTGATCTGTGATTGATGTTAAAAACCTTTCAAATGTTTTTTACCCCAAAAGTCAGGCAGATCAGGTAGGCAAAACAAATTTGCAAACCGAGTTTTTTAGCAAACTGAGCCATAAAGTTGGGGGGAAAGAGCAAGATCTTGAACAAAAAAGCACAGATTTTCAAATTGCCCAAAAGCTCTCTTCTATTTTGAACTATGTCAGTGAGTCCAATAAGAAGTATTTAATCTCCAATTCCTCACTCAGACCTTCAACTATTAATGTTAAATAGCTCCCCTGAGGGAACGAAAGAAAAAGCTGAGTCATTTAATTTCTCCTATAAAAATATCTTTAGTCACTGAATAAACAGTGATGCTTCTGTCAATGAATTATACGTACGGCATATATCTCACTAACTATGTACCTAGATGGAAATATTATTCTACGTAAATTTACATAATCAAATTCACATAAATTGTTAAAAAGGGAAATATTTTCTTAGATCTATTAATTGCTTCTTGGAGAAAGAACTTAAAATTTACTTAGCTTGATGGGCTGCCCATGTAATTGCCGCTGCTGTTGAAGGATAATTTAGCTCATAATATATATTAACTTTATTGAGAAAATTCACACAATGCCAACCTGTGTTAAATCCATTCCCTCTTGGTCTGCTCTGTATTGTTCTGTTCTTTGCCAGGCAAACCTTGCAAATGAGAGATTTCAGATTCTGGAAGGGTGTGTACAAAGACTCCTGCAGAAAACACAGTTAAAAATCAATGACTCTTCTGCTCTTCTTTCTTCAGGTGTAGCACAAATTAAACACATACACAACAAGTCTAAGACTTGTCTTAGCCACACTTGTGCATGCATGAAGGTGGTAGATCAGGTTCACACTTTTACAGGAAACAAAGTTTGAACATTTATTATTAAACGTGGATACCTGGAGGGATGAGTAGGGGTGCAAAAGAAATGCATTCCCATTTCTCAGTGAAGTAGTTTTTCCTTCTCTGCTCACATCTGCAAATCCCTTGCTGTCCTATTCTATGACCTTGCACCTGTAGATATATTTAACTAGACTTCCATCTGCAATACCTCAGGGAGATGTGGTTAAAGCCTCCAGATAAGGACTGATGAACCCATGGAAAATACACCAGTTAAAATCAGTCTTTTAATCTCATATATTAGAAACAAAACTTAACCAATAGTAATACATCTGCCCCAACTCCTGACTGATAAAACATAACTAAGTCCAAATGAAATGGGGGAATTAAATTCAAGTGTTTACTTTGTGGTGTGATGAAAAATTCTACTGTCAAAAGGATAAGATGAAGCTATTTAAGGATAATATTGAGAGATGTGATACATTCTTAACTTCCTCTGATTTCTGTGAGCTTTGAAAAAGTGACATATCTTAGAACGTATTTGTTTTTTTCCTGATTGGTACTGGGCATGTGGGATTTACTACCCAATGAAGAGAAATAGGAAAAGAGAGATTTTAGAACAATAACATAATTTGTGATTTGCATAAAATTGAACTGATTTTTACAGGATGACATAGTTGTAGGACTCTTTTAGGAGCAGGAAGGAAAGAAGAAGATGACAGGATAAGCTAAAAAATCTAACAGGTAGCAAGACTACAGTAATTAGAGAGGTTTCTTAAATTAAAGGTAGAGTCTGACTCCCTGAACACTGCTGAGAACTTCTCTTATACATTTTTTGAGTTAACAAACCTCTTTAGAGAGACTTAACTAAAACCCACATACTTATTTTTAAATTTTGTTTTACCACACAAACTGGGTTCAGCCTGTGAAGAACACAGAGAAAAACCTTTCATTTTATTCCTGGGAGAATAAATTCAAAATGTATGGAGGTTGGATGAAAAGCAAGATCAGAAAAGAACAAAATATATCATTTATGCTGACCCCATGATGTAATTTGGTTTTAATTTAAAAAAATTAATCATGAACATACTCATTAGTGAGAAGCACAATAAAAAGGCTAATAAAGTGATAATATCATTGCCTCACTTCTTTATGAGACTATTATAGCCAATTTTCTGTGTGGATAAACAAACTTAATATGATTACAGTTTTGAAAAACAGAACTAGCGTAATATGAGCTTAGCATAATTTTGTAAAAAAACAAGATGGCTCTATTTTTATTCTTATTAGAACCTGTTCATTTTTTATGTTTAACAGCTGTTAGGCTACAAAGAGCTGAGCTACACAAGACTTGCCCACAAAAATATCAACTGTATTTAATGTACACATTTTCTTCTTTTAGTATAAGCATCTGGAGGAAGCAAACCCTAAAATATTCAAAATTTTTGATATACATGTAAATATTTAACTAGGATTGTATTTCCACTGTAATTATCAGAAACCCATTAACTGTATTTAAGCCTATCATATTCAAAACAACACAGATTCTGAGATTGCCTCAAGTCCCTGAAGTAATGCGACTGTCCAGATAATAGAGAAGGGACCCTAGGAGTTAGGAGACAAGCACTGAACAACCAAAGGAATAACTTTTTCCTATTATTTTTCTTCTCCATAACAAAACAACCCATGTAGAATAACTTATTTTCTGAATACAACATTGTCACTATCACCAGATTAGATTTGTGGTGCTCAAGGTTAGATTGTTAACAAACAAGTGCTGAAAGATCTTGGCTTCCAGCAGTACATTAAGCTCTGCCAGGAACTAAGTACCATTTTTATTTATTAAAGTTGAACTTATAATAAGAGAAAAAACCAATCACATATACTTGTTGCCTTGCCAGTGTTCCCAGCTAAACTGGCATCTCTTGGCAATTCTCCCCAAAACAGATTCTTGTCTCAAACTGATAAGCTGGAAAGCTATTTTATTAGTCTGGGTACATATCTCTGCCATATATGTACCATAAAGTTGTACCTAAAAAAGAAAAAGGTATTTAAACTACTCTGAAAGTTCACATAGCTAGACTATTTTTCCTCACAACAGAACAGTTTATCTGGGGTTTGTTTAAAACCCTAACCTAGATTTCAGTTGACCAAGCATATTTCTAACTCTGTTCTAGGAAAGTAAGATCTTTCTTCATCTTCATTATAAAACAGAATAAAATAGAACTCCAACACTAACACAAGATTTTAAAATGTTAGCTAAAACATACTACATAACACATTTAAAAATATCTGTATCAATTAATATAAAAGTTGTACAGATTTAAATATGTATTGTCAAAGTTATCCTCTAACGTGAATTCTACCCAAGTGGAAAACAAGTATCAATTTCACATAGATCTGGATACTTTTATATTTTCCCATTTATTCTTTAAACCCTCTATTCTTTTGCAAAAGTCCTGCATGCAATTCCTAGATGAACCATTAGCCCAATCCAAAATCTACTGAAATCAACAGACCAATCAATAGGAACCACAGGATTTGGATAGAGGTTATGGTCCTAATCATATGATTGAACACATATGGAAAGGATTATTCTCCTCCTTCATGCTAAAAACATGTTAATTCCACCCACCCACAAGAGCTGCACTCCTCACTCCAGACCAGCATGGTATGCAGCTGGACACAAAATCACAAAAGAAAACCAGTTATACAAAAAGAACTGGCATTGATGCATAAGATTAAAATAAATCAGAATTGAAACCTCTTTTTCTCTTTAACTACTTTACTCTAACCTCAAGTGATACATTCAGTAGGAGGTAAAAGCATTTCCAAGGTAAGATTTTCAAAAGTAATTAAATGATACAGGCTTTTCAGACACATTAATTGAAAAAGACACATTAATTGAAGAGCTACCTTTAGAGCTACCTTCCCAGATGGGTACAGATCTACCCAAGCACCTCTCCACATATTCTGTGCTGGTGGGGCACGAGGCAGGTCTGGTTTGAGGCTTCACCAGTGCACCAGCACAGTCTTGCACCGAGTCTAGCAGATCCTACCTCTGAGCCTGGACGTGATGCCTCTGTGCAATGCACAGTGCTCAGCAGGACCTCCCTGCCCAGACATGTTTGAAATCATACTGGCCTTTTGGTAACACAGCATGCAAATCTTATAAATCCCCAGATTTGTAAGATAAAGTGGGACTGAGAACTAAATAAGTACTTTGAGCTACAGGAAGGTACTTGGTGAGATTCTAAAAGAAATACTCATATTTACCTATTCTAGAAGAATGTACCATCTTCTGATTTGCAGTTCCTCTTTGAATTTGCCAAACCTTCATCTCAAAATTTAGGTTCCTACATGCCTTTAAAAATACCACTCTTAAACATTTGTTTTTTTAAATGCGTTCTTAATATGTTGCTTAAAATCTTATGGAAGAACGAGCTCATTAATATCTCAGTACTAGAAAGCTATTGTGGGCATTTTAATATTTGAAATTGACAACTATTTTCCTTCTATTATTTTCTGAGTAGTGGGAAAAAAACTAAAGGTAAAATTACAGCTTCCTTCATAAACTCAGTATTTCTACTTTTTTTAAAATTATTTTTTGTGGAGAGAATGAAAAAGGAATAAGAAAGAGAAGAAAAATACAAAGAGCAGGGAACAGGGTAAGCATGAATACAAAAACAACAAACAAAATAGACAGGTACATTTTTACAAAGAATGCAGAACTAAAAGGAAGTGATTACTTACATTGCCTTCCAAAAGTTCTTCCACAGAGCAACCTTGGTGTGACTTTTGGTATTTTTCTTGAAAAAGCTTTCCATCGAACATGGCCCAAGGCATCAGATCATCCATCCTGAATGGAAAGCCACAGGCACTGTTGGCCATGAGCAAAGTCGTAAGGCCACGGATGAGGACAGCACCCAGATGTACACCCCTGGAGTCTACTTGTGCAAGCTGTGAACACACACACACACAGAGCCAGGTCTCACAAATCAGGAAATATGAGCCCTCTTACCATCACATATAAACACAGAAACAGCAGAGAAAATTGTCAACTGTCCCGATGTTGTGACAATGATGGCCCTCTACTCCACAGCAGAATTTGTCTGAGGGTTCTGTATCTAGTTTCATTCAATGAAGTGGAAGAAGTGAAGTTTAACAAACACAGCATCTCATTCAAGTTTTTAAGACAAATACATTCAAAATGTAAATGGAAAGACATAATAAATGGCTCCACAGTATTTTTCAAGCATTAGCAGCTCTACAGGAAAAAAAAGTTCTCTTAGTGGAATGCAAAACATGAACTGGGAGTACAAATTGATGTGTACAGTGATCCACTGACCTTTCAGAGTTTGCTTACCCCGGAAATGTTACAGAGTTTAGAGATCATTTAAATTGCAGGATTTGACAGAACAAAATTTATTGGATCTGAGCTTTTATTTTAAACACTCTAGAATTTCATTTGACTGTAATCTGAAAGTCAAATTATTTCACTTCAACCTGGATGTCTCCAGAAGAAATACTGGAATAGTGTAACAACATTTAGGAAATGCAAAACGAGGAACTCAACAAGACAATTAAAACTCACAGTCAAAATAAACTCTATGCATGAATTTAACATCCTGTTGTGGCAGAGGACAGCAAAATATAAAAGCCTTGAGTCCAGTATGGGGAAAACTCTGATTTTAAGTATTGTCTAAACAGTACAAAGTTCTTCAGTTCTTTTCCAGTCTGTTCCAAAGCAGTTTGTTAGGATCAGGAGAGATTCATAACAGTGTGGCCATCAATACTGTAATCCATAGTAGCTGGTGTACCCTTATGGTATAAATTATACCAGAAATGGAATAGTATCCAAAACAGTCCAGAACAGAATAGGCAAAAAGTGACTCAAATTGTCTTAGCCCTAGCTCCTGCAGAGCTGTGAACTGTTTGTCTGAAATGCAATGGAAAGGGTTGGCCATTATTACTACATTTTACACCTTGAAAGATCTCCAAAAGACTTAAAGGTATGAACATACACCATCAGTGCCTTATGTTTTAAAAAATGACAAGTAGTAGCAAAATCTGTGAAATGTAGTACTAATGAATTGGGTGTTTTCCTTACGAAGGTCCACGTAACAAAATCAGGAAACCTTTGCTAACAATAAAGAGCTACAAAGCTTCTTCCAAAGATGAAAATCACAAATCATCTGGAGAATAGAGCGAGACCCTGGTGAAGGAGTTAGGTTTTCTGCATTATTATGCAATGAGCTGAATTCTGTTGCAAAATCTGCCTAGGTGAAGCTGACTTCTGTGATGGGGTTCTCCCTAACCACAGACAAGGGGCAGCAGGGTTCTGTTAAGCTGCATCTCCATGGGCTGCTTTCTGTAAAAAGCAAAAGCAAAAGAGGACTCAGATATGAATATGCAGGCAGGGAGATGCCAGGCAGGGAGGTTCAGAGCCCTCTGGGAAGAACTTCTGTCTCTAGCTATTCCTGGAAAGGCATCAGGCTGGCCACCAGGGCACTGACCCAACATGACAGTCAGCAGTTGAAATTCATCCAGTGCAGATAACTGGAGACATCCACAGACATCCAGACAAATGCAGACAACACAAGCTGATTTCACAGAACTGTACAATGGTTTGAGTTGAAAGGGACCTTAAAGTTCATCCAGCTTCAAGCATCCTGCCATGGGCAGGGACACCTCCCACTAAAATTTGAGCAGTCATTTAGAAAATGAAAGGTCCATATTTTTCTGATCATGACACTTCATATTTGAGTAAGGAGACTCCCTCCTGCCCTCCCTTTAAAACAAATGCATTTTCAGTAGGGGAGCAGGCCATTGAGTTTCAGGAAGTTATTGCCTCCAGATGTCAGCTACCATTTTGCCAGCTGAGACTAGTAACTACGTGCACACTCATAACTCTCTTGCTCTGGCAAGTAAAACAGGGGTTTGCAAACTGTTTAACAATGCTAAAGGGTACTTGAAAGAGGAATGTGGTTTAAGTGAACCAGTATTTGTACTAAAGTAAACTGCTGGAGTGCACACAGTCACTTATCATGTTGCAGCTGAGATTCTTACATTGCATTTACTAGATTGTTTCTAATCACCAGATCAAATCATAAGATCTGCTAAGGAAGTGTGTCCACATCATTTACAACCCTAGCTGTGTTCTTTACAGTTAAACTTGAGATATATTGGCCAAAAAGATAAAATAATGTTCCTGGTGGGAGGCTCTACAGTTAGAAGACTTCATTGTCTAAGGATATCAGTCCAGAACTTTCCTAAAGCATTGTAGTATTGGGGAGTGGAGGGTTTGTGTGTGAGGGATATCAGGTAAGGCTTGGTGTTTTAATGGAAATTAGTATGAGCAAGACCAATGCAAGAGCTATCAACAGTGATTTCTTTATTGTAATAGGATAGGAAATACATTCACTAAAGGGCAGTTTCTATTTTCCCTGTCTGGCAATGAAAACCAAAGAAATGCAAAGCACAGTGAGTCTGTAACAATGAGGCTGTGCACATGGCAAACCACAGAGCTGCCTTGCCATGGCAATGCTCACAACTGCTTGGTGTTTGCAATGCTAAGATGTCAGGATGAGAAGTGGAAAATTCCAAAAGAGAAAAATGACAAAATAGAAGTCTTCTCTTGCAGGGCATTACCCTAGAGATTACTCCCTTTTGGAAATAGTGTCTGTTCTTTTTACCATTTCTATAAACTCAGGACCCCAGTGAACCACGTGAGATACAGCCCTGTGATCTCGCTGCTGCTACTCCTACCACCAGCTGATGACATTTGTGGGAGACACTCAGGGAATGTGTGACAACTACTCCTCCTGCACCAGCTGCCTGTGCTGCAGCCATGCTGCTGAGCCTACCAAGGGCAGCTCCCCACCCTCCCAGCACAGGGAAAAAGATTACTTTTTCCTATTTGGCAGCATCAGCTGAAGACTGAGAACTCAAAAGTTCACATTCCTCTAGTATCACTGCAGCAGAGGTTACTGATATCAGAGGCTTGATCTGAACTGGGTAAGCTACATGAAAAGAGCAAGAGAAGTGCTACAGCAGCCACAACACTATTATAAAATTTTGTTCACACAGTTTCAGAAATCTCTTTGCTAGAAGACCTATAGACTTATATCACCGAGTTCAGGCCAATCTCTGTGGCTGTGTGCATTTACATTGGTGACAGAAAGAGGCTTGGGAGGGTGGAAGGTGTTTGCTCACAGCAGCACTTTGCAAGTCCAGACCAAGACTGCACGTCCTGCTGCATAGTTTTAACTTACAGGAAGAGAAAATACATCGATCTTGTATATGAAATGCAAATTTCCAGTTCAAATTTCATCTAATGAAATAATAATTAAAAAAATAATCAGGATGTTAAAAAACCTTTATGTTTTAAGGAAATACTATTAGTCCTCTGACTCTTCTTTGTAGATTCACAAGGGATTTGTTGATAGAGGTTTAAACCTTCTACTATGCATTTTGAAAGCTGCACAAACTATTTCCAGGAGCATACTAAAAAAACCATTTGCCCGCAACTGATTGGAGTTTAAAAGCTTCAAATTCTGTCAAAATGATAACTAGGTTCTATGACAGTTGAAATGTGAGGGCGAGTATCTGAACATGCCAGATGCCAGCAGACACAGCAAAGCCTCGTCTGAATTCCTTGAAACCAAGGAGAGAAGATATGATGACAATTTCACAGTTCTTTACTTGTGCTACTTTACATGTCCTCTATATCTCAAAGTACTAAATGCAACATTTCATATAAAAATGGGTTCCTTTAGTAGGATTTTCAACAACATTCACAGCATGCTCTTTTTCCATGTAAAAAGTCTGTATTAATAATTGTTACTTAGGTTAGAGTTTACTTTTTTCCTGTTCTGTTGCCTTCTTCCCGTGGTGAAGTTGAATACAGAAGATATGACTATGGCTAACATTTTGATATAGAAATTTAAAAAGAAAAAGCTTTGAAATTACATAATGCATTTCTCCACTCCTCCCTTCCCCACCTTTTCCACCCACCTACAAAAGAACATACCTGTTTTTGTGATAAAAGGGAAAACATAACACTCAAGAACAGGTTAGTATTTGATGATTTCTAGTTAAAATGAATCAATTCAAGAACAGTAGTTACAAATCAATGTAATTTGTGCCATGTAATAAACTGCTGGAACTCAAGTGGTAGTGATCAAAATTTGTATACTTGTCTAGTATAACCAGTTTCTTTTAGATCCAATTGAACTCAGGTGGTATATCATCAGTATTGCTGCTTCTTACATTAACTCCCCTAGCAGCCACCTGTATCTTATATGATCAAATATTTAACCATAGGCAATTTGTGCTTGAGCAATAAAGGCAGCAGGTAGATCCTATCTCAGGAACCTGTCATTAAAACAGTAAGGCTTAGCTTTGCCTGAGAGCACTAAGGCACACTGTGCTGTAAATACAGAGAGATGAACTCTCAGCTGATGACAAGTCTTTGCAATGGGAAGCATCGCTAAACAACCTCAACCCAAAGACAGAGACCAGATTGTCCTGCCTTCAGCCATTAGTACAAATTCCCAGTGGGAGTTGGCAAAGGATGCTAAAACCCCTGCACACTGGAGCTCTATTCTCTGTTCTTTCGAAAAAGATAACCTAAACTGGTGCAATGTCGGTCAATTACAGGAGTGCCACCCTGCAGAGGTGGGCTGGTGAAATAGTGCCTTTACTAGGCATCAGTCAGCTTTAAGCAATAATCTGCTGGGCCCTGTCAAACTGAGGGGGGAGAGGAGCACCAGTATTTTGAAAACAGACCAAGGTTTATTCTGATGAAAGATTACGGCTTAAATTAAGCTCTTCCTGCTTAAACAACATGTGTGCAGAAGAAAACGGGGATTGAAAAGAGATCCTATGAGGGCATCAGCTGCAACAGAAACTAGAAAAACCAGTTTTTAAACACTTCTAAGACTTTGAAGTAAATATTTAGCTGTAAACAACCCAATTGTTTAGTATTTATATGTTCAGGGAAGTTTATTTACTGGGTTTTATCAGGACTTTGATGTAAAATGATACCTCTCTGTGGAACAACACTCCTATTTACATTAAGCCAAAACCACCACTGAAGTAAACTTAAAAAAAAATTAAAAATTGCTTTTAGCATTAGGCACTCTACAAATAATAACACAGAAGTACTACTGCTAACCAATTTGCAACTAGAAAGAAATTTCCTTCAGTTCCAAAAAGATTACATCTCATTTCTTGTTTTATTTTCAGAAACAGTTGCCTTTATCAGAGCTCTTAATCATATCCACAACAAACCCCAGCATAAATGACACTTCTGTCATAATGAATTTCACAATTAAAAAACGTAGTCCTCTCAGCTTATTTATTCAGTTCTGCAATGGACAGCACATTAACACCTGCAGAAAGACTGAAATAACATTACTTCCCTTATTTTATCCACAACTGCTCAACTCTGATCTAAAGTGCTAGTGACAGTCCAGAGTACCTGTGACATCTACAGAATGTTGACATCAATTTTGAATTATAGTCACCAAGCTAACCATTTGACTGTAGCCCAGCCAGCAGCCATGTCCCTTCTACAAAAGTGAACGGATTAATCTGGATTTTAATTTTTAGTGTCTTAAATATTTGCTCGTGTTTTTGGTGACATACTTATCCTCGAACCTCCTCACCCTTCCATCACATAGATAATATTGAATTTAGTTGGTAGGAAAATAATTTTTTTTTTTGGGACTCTGAAAATTCTTGTAGCCTGTAGCAATGCTTCCCTTTCACATGGACACCCTAACAAAAGTGATGCCACAATAAAGTTTTGTCCTGTTGGGCAACTTAGAATACCTCCTCCATCTTCCCTGCTGTCTATTTAAAACAACCAGCAGTAAGTACTGCTCTCCCAGACTCCTACATTTCTGTCAAATGCAGCTGAAATTGGCCAACACATTCAGACGTTATTAGGGGACACAGAGAAAAAAATGTAGAAAGCGTGCAAAAGGTCACTTCTCTCACAGTAACTTTCCATTGTAAGTCTTCAAACACCAAACTTTCTCCACTCTTTTACTTTCTGACACTCACTATATATTTCTGTATTCTACTCTACAGTAACCCCATTACCAAAACCTTCACAATGAGGGTCTTCATTTGCTGCTGCCTCCTCCTGACCATACTCCTGATGTAAAGTCCTTATCCACACCTTAATCCAGTGCTATCCCTTTGTTTAGTCACAGGACTGGTCCATGGAACACAGTTTTAGGTGTAAAAATTTTGCCACCAACAGAACTACTCGACAGAGTGTGCTTGGCTGCCTTTGCTAGTGCAGTCTGTCCTTCCAATGCAGTCTGTCCTTCCACAGCCTCAGACTCTATTGGCAAATGACAGCTGGTTGGGCCTGCAACTGCTCAGTTCGCTGCCACAATTGTCCCAGGCTTAATTAGCCAAGCTTAAAAATGAGTATTCTTTATTTTCCTCCCTAGATTCAGAGTGGAAGTTCAAGATTTATTCAATCGTCCTAATGTAGGACCACCCCCTCTCTTAAGATGTTTGGGTTTATATTTCTTAAGGGTCTGATTTATTTCGCCCTGCAACCAACAGAAAGATTGGTAAATTTCAGCAGAATTAGATCTGGCAAAATTTAGCATGTCTGAAGCACTGCAGCTTCCAGAAACATTATCACAACTGTTATTCATGTCATAAGCTCTTCTTCAAGCATCCTGCCATGGCCAAGATACCTTGTGTAGAGAATTCCAGTAGAGCAAATATTGCTTGCCAGTGCAATATAGGTTTGTAGTTTTTTTCCCCTTGGGTTTCTTTGTATTGCAAAGCAGCTGCACAGTAAGGCTGTTGATACTGCGGTTCACCCTTTGAAGTGATACGGTCCACAGTAAACAGTTCTGGCTAAGGGATTTTCTAGGTGTTAAGTCCACAGGTTGAGGAGGAAAAGAAGAACTTGTCTGCTTCTATTTCATGACAATCCCAAGCTCCAAGACAAATCAAATGAGCCAGGCAGCAGCATTTCAGATGACCCGTGAAGGGAACTGACTAACTGTAACCTGTGATCAGGTATGTTCAAGATATCACAATTTCATTTATAACTAAGCTACAATAGAGTATCCACTTCCACTATTCCTTTCTAAATGGAAAATTGCCATACACAGCTTCAAAGTTGCTGCCTTTTGGCACAAGAATGCCAACCCTGTGCTGTGGTTTAGATGAATAAATACAGAGAAATTAGAGAATCCTTGTTTGATGCACACAGCTGTTGCATAAAGATAGTCTTCTGAGCTATTCAAGGACTACAAATTTAGGTTTTAAAGAAAATAAAATTATTTACAGGTAGTATTCTACATTTCCTTGTATTAGCACTCTGTCAGAGCAAATTAAAAATAAACAGGGAAAGAGTTTATGTGAGAGTAAATTGGCCTTTTTAAAGACTTACTGAATACAGAGAAGAATACTGTTTTAAAGAAAATGCATGCTCTGTAATAAGCCAAACTTTGGCATTGCAGCCCTTCAGCCAGCATTGGACTCTGCAGGCACTTTGCTGATAACATTTCAGCCTCAGGAACGGACCTGCAGCCATTTTAAAACAAAGAGTACCTTTTTTTTTTTTTTTTTTTTTTAATGCACAAAGTGATGTGCCAAAATAAACTTCCTGCAGAACACCACTATGCTTTCAGCCTCCTGTAATTGAAAAATACTACTTACCATTGCTCCTAGCCTGAATTATTCCTCTGTTGTACTGAAGCCTCAGGGTACCAAAACAACATACAATTGTATGATTTTGCTAGAAAGTTAAAAGCACTGAGCAGGTTGAGGGATGGATTTTTAAAAGTGTATTGGCATAGCCCTGCTTCTATTACATTCAAAAGTAAAGCTCTCACTGAGGAACATACAGAACTTAAGTTCTAGCATAGTAACATTTTCTGCCAAGATGTGTTTGTGTATTCTCTACAGAGAGAGTATATAGAAAACTATTGCTAAATAGGAGAAGATACTTAGGTGTGCATTATCTGTCCTTGCTAAAACCAATATCTACATAGCTTTGTACTTGGCAAGGAACTGAATGTCTCTTCTTCTAAATCTATCAGGGTAAATATATAGCAGCCTAGATGAATGTAATACACCTTTTTAGTTAATGTGCATAGTGCTGGTGTGACACTAGACATACTGATGAGATTACTACACAATTAACTAAATCTCTCCATAAATCACTAATTTTCTTTGGAGGTAATACAGGACTACCTTTACACATTTGGTGTTTATTGTCCCTGTCTGTTCTTTCCTCACGTGTAACACTGGGATTAGAATGTCTTAACAAGTGACGATGTCTTCAGAAGCTAAAAAATAATGGTGGTAAGGGATTTTATAATGTACTTTTATCACTTTTCTCTTAACACAGCTCAATTTCTTTATAAAAAGTTCCTTCAACCACACCTCAGCTGTTTCTCAGTGAACATCAAATGAAATAACCCCAAAACAAATATGAAGGGGAGGAGAATATATGTACAATATCAGTATTAATGTTAACATACTAAAAGTTTACATTTACACAGCACTTTTGGCTAAAAAACTTACATTATTGAGACTACTGGTGCATGACTGCTACAAGCAAGAGCTAAAATACAAGAAAGAACTGAACAATTTGACCAAAGTCATAGGAGAAGCAACAGATAGGAACTGGACACTGTCTTGACTTTTAACCCCTGGACAATGGCCACGTCAATCAAGAATATACTTGAAAAGAAAGGGAACAAACCAGTTCTTGCTGTTTATGATATCTTCCAGATGAACATTTCTACTACAGCAATTTGAAAACCTCCAGTACGTCCAGCAAAGCACTGTAAATAATAGGCCTATAAATGCATCTAAGTGGCTCATTTCAGCAAACTCTTGGCTTCTCTGAAGCTGCACAGCCACCTGCTCCTGCAGGGAAAGCCTGGACAGATGTGCAGCTGGCACTCCTGCTCAGGCGGGACAGAGGCGCGCGGGCAGGTGCAGGCGGCTCCTGGCAGATGATGGGGCAGGTGCGCGCGTGCCGCCACTTCCCAACAGCTCCATTCCCTCCCTGCTCCAGCCCCTGGATGTCACCTGCCCTGCGGGACACAGGTCAGCCCTCAAAGGCAGTGGGGAGCAACCCCACCTATGCCATGCAAACACTGCCTCCAACCCTCATGGGCTGCTCGCTCCTTCCAGCACACAATATGCAAGGAAGTGAGAACTACCGAGCTCAGAAGTAAAAGTACACTTTGACCGACACAAACTTGGCAGGAAAATGTCAGTTGATACCAGAAATATTTATTTTCCCCTCTCTATAGTAAGTTATCTCTGACTTTTTCAAAGCTGTCAGTTTGCTTGATATTTTGGGAGAACTTTATTACCCTCACTACTAACAACCATGTTTCACTTCCTGCAATGTTATTTGGCATGGATTAAAAATTAACAGCAATTTTGTTATCTGAAATTCCAGAGTGTCTTTTACCTTAACCATTCTGAAATAGTCTTTAAGCTATATACAGTCTAAAAGCAATTTATAACTAAAACATTGCTGATATTTCCATGTTGTTGAAACCTTGTTAATTATGAGCTACAGGACAGTAAGGGGAGAACTCACAGAAACGCACAGCAAACTTACACAATTATGCAGAAAAATGCAAGACCATCTTCCACAAAGGAATAAAAATCCTCTTTTTAAGACCCTTGCTCAAAACCTTGCGCAGGATTTTCTCCCTGGGCAGACTGAATCCATCTAAACAAATTAATTTTTTTCACAATGCAGAAGAGATGACCTACAGCTCAGCTCTCTACAGCTACCTGAAAGGAGGCTGTAGTGAGGTGGGGGTTGGTCTCTTCTGCCATGCTTCAAGTGAAAGGACGAGAGAAAAATGGCCTTAAGCCACACCAGGAGAGATAAGGATTAGGTAATAGGAAATTTCACTGCAAGAGTGGTTAGGCACTGGACTAAGCTGCCCAGGGAGGTGGTGAAGTTGCCATCTCTGGAAGTGTTCAGGAAGCATCTGAAGGTGGCACTTGGGGATGTTGTTTAGGGGTGAATATGGTGGTGCTGGGTTGATGGTTGGACCAGATGATCTCGGAGGTCTCTTCCAACCTTGACAGTTCTGTGATCTAGTTATGCTGTGGTTTGTATTTGTGCCAATTTTATATAATAGAATTTACACAGCTATGTGAACTCTAGTACAGGGGCTCACGTCAACTGCAAAAAATGTTCAGGGAAATGGACTCTAATAATACTAATAAATATACCAAATTTTGTCAAGAAAAAAATGGGGAGAGTGAGGCAGAATACCAATCTTGTCTGCAAGTTGAATAGGTTAGTTAAGCCTAAGATTTCTTTTTAATATGCTTATGAACCAACAGCAGCAAAAAAGGTAGAGCTAGTTGTCAGTGGACTAAGAAAACTTTCTTCAGAACTTCAAAAGATGCTTATGAAAATAGCCACAAATTTAGAGATGGGTCTTTGAAAAGTGCTGTAAGCACAGAGTAACTTCAGCTCCTGAAACATAATTGTATTTGCACTAATGCTTGACCCATGTAAGTGCAGTGGAACAGTTCTATTTGGACTATTAAGACTATCTTGAGTATATGAGAAGAATATTTCTAATTTTGAACAGGGCCTGAACCCAACTTGAAATCACATCCCATACTGCTGCACTTTAGTTCCAAATTTGCCCAGAACACTGAGGAAACTTAAAGACTGCAGATGAGAAAATGGGCTGGGAAGCAATGCCAAGATCAGCAAATCACCTCAATCCCTCCTGTTCTCCACCACCTGCCAGTTACAATCTCGCCTATAATTTTTAAAACACTTTTGGCAGATGCAAATTTTGAGGGAATATGAACCCTGATTCAGTAAAGCATCTGGGAATGCACTCAAATTCCATTTTAGTTAATACTAATGTACATCACAGAAGCAGGTCCTTTGTATATAAGAAGGGTTTATCCTTAAGATCTTTAAAATATTCTTACTTGCATTTTATGTTTTACTCAGTCCAGTTAGGCTTCAAGCAAATATTAATCAGGAAACAGTCACACAGACACAATAAACATACACTCCCTGGGGGAAAGAAGGATTTTTTCAATAATCATATTTTGAAAAATACAGATATCTCACAAAGACTGTTTGGGGTCTGTTTGAAAAATACCACATATAATGGTGTTGACAAACATAGCTTGGCTTGCCAACACATCAGGAGACTGAAATTATCGAGTGTTCAGAATCTGGGTATTATTTATGCTTTCCTGTCTGCACGGCATAGAAGAAAAAACACAGAATAGATGTAGCAACATCTTTCTTTAAATCTGAGGGATCCCAACCAAGACACCTACACTACTACTTATGACTCTAAAACATACTGCTATTTTACATGGATGTGGCCAAGTATCCCTCAGGAAAATATTCAGAGAAAAATACCTTGTGTAATATTGGTATATTACTAAAGTAAACCAAGGTATAAAACCAAGGTAATTTTCCTTCCATGACACTGCACAATGAAAAATACTTAAATGTTCTGTGCAACTAAAATTCTTGCTAAAGCTGTTTCCAGCTTTCAAGCTAGTTAACTGGTTTGCTGAGTACTTCTTCTTCTTCTTCCAAAAGCTAATTAAATGATACCTAATACATACTGTGTGAAAAGTTCATTTGCAATCAAGTTGCAAAGACTCTCTGAATCTTATAATTTAATCTAAACTGATTGTGCTCATTTCACTTCAGTAACAATTTTAAATAACAAAAAGCTCTTAAAAAATTAAAGGAATGTATTTCAGCGCTTGACTGTCTTATACCTCATATGCAGCCAAACTGCTCTTTTTACAAGTGGTACAAAAGATGTTATTACTCTTAAGCAGATATTCTGGCATAATGGGACATTTTAAAGCAAAGCTATAAAGGGTTTGCAAATGCCCTAAATTCCAGCAGTGATGTGTATGCCCACCCATGCACCTGATACTAACTTTGATTTCCTATTTTCTCACATACATTTCTGACATACATTCATTTTAAAAATAATTTATCAGGACCCAAAATTCATCTACCAATTTCCAGTTCATATTTCCTTTTTAAGCAAATTTTTCCATCTTATCTTTGGTCACAACTTTCAGAAAAGATGTGATTCACAGTTTTACGCCTCCAACACAAATTTTTCATATAGTCACATATTTAGAGAAATCTTAAAAAAAATGTAATTGTGTTTATAAGTCATTACGGTTTTTCCTGTTTGGGCAATATTTTACATGCATTACTGGTGAAAGGTGACCTGTAATTGCACTTGTAAACAACCAGGGCCAGCACAATATAAGAAACTAGTCTGGAAGCACAACTGCTGGTGCCTCTTTTTCTCTGCAATGGCCTCAAAGTTAGACTGATGGCTCTCTGGGCTTTCTGCCAACACCACACACCAGATTAAAATAGAAAGAAGGGAAATAGACAACCTGGGGTCCAAAATTTAATTCTGACCTTATGTATAAGCTCTATGGGTGGGTTGGGCAAAGCAGAATGCTCATCTACCATATAAGGGGGGCACCACAAGAAAACTAGAAGAAGTCTAACCAGAAAAATGTCTTTTCTATCGTGTGCACATTTTGGTATTTTGAAACCATCAATCTTGAAAAATAATCAAATCTTCATGTATAAACATTATGTTATTCTCTGAAAGTAATATTTAATGTACAGTGTCGTTACATGTTCACAGCCCACTTTCTTTCAGCATGAGATAAACTATATTTTTTATGGCTTTAACCCACTTTATTTAAACCATAGACTTTTCTGTTTCATAGACTTGTGGGTTTATGGATCTCATTAACTATGAAATATGGATAGCATATTAGAAAGTAGATTTGAAAGTGAAGGCTGAAACGCTCTCTTCATTCCATCAGAATGGGCTCTATTTATATTTCCTCTCATATTTCATAGTGGAAGTTAGGTATTCTGCTAAAATGTATTTGCTAATAGACTTCTTTACAGAAAGAGAGAATTTTTTAAAATCAAATTAATGTTCTTCAAAGAACTGTTTACAAGAAATAAACGTTTTTTTCTACATTTAAATCATACTATAATGTTAAGTCCAAAATGGCAAATGAGAAAATATCTTCATATAATTTTGCAGATGCTAATTTTACCATTTTCTTTGGAAGCTCTGTGATTAAGCTGTTTCTGGGGATCACTTTTAACTTTTCAATGGAAAATAAAAGCTATGGTAAACAGATTAAACTCTATTCCTGATTTCTTACTATAAACTCCATTTATTAATCAACTGCATGTTAGTGTAATTCGTTGCACTTGGATCCTTTGATTTTAAACACAAATATCTAGAAAATTAAGCTGTTAAATACCTATTGATACTTTATTCACTATTAAAATAACTCAATAACTCTATTGAGCATAACTCAAGTTTGTAAAATGACTAAATAAACACAGTAATGAGTAAAAAACAGTTTAAGCTATTCTGAGATGAGATCTTGAAAATTAGATGCTTGAATGGTAGTTCTCAGAAAGCTTGCTTTATTGATCATTATTTTTAGAATATTTGTATAAGATATTCTATTTATTTAGTCTCCTGCCCTTTCAAGAGAGAATTCCCAGGACATTATTAAGTTCTCTATTCTTGATACAGCTTGACTTGACATAGACACACATACAACTGAGAAACAGCAACTTTTTTCCACAGGGAAATTCAGGTCATCAAAACACAGGAAAAGAGTTAATTTGAAGGCAATGAGGGAAAGTTTTGAAACTCTTATTTAAGTATTCACAACCTCAGAAGAGAAAGAGACCAAAATCTTTCCTTGCTATTCCCTTCAGAAGGATTTATTCTGGCTCAAACTATTACCAAAGGCACTACTGTGAATTTTGATAAATAAGACAAGGAGCTGATCTACAAAGTGGTCTGATACAAAAAATTTCAGCTATGTTACATGGATCTTGTGTTGGTTTCTAGCACAGCAGAAGGCATTGTGGGGCAGTGCATGAAGTGCTTATATAAGCAACAAAGTGAAATAACTTTGGAAAGGACTTGCCAATGGCACACAGAAATCAGTTCCAACAACATTCTGCCCACTTCATAAAGTGATACATGACACAGTGTACGACCAGCTTCACACTTCCTGCACTCCTATGGGCACAGCTGATCTGCCATAAACTTTGTGGGTAAATAACAAAATTTTGTCAACAACTTTCAATCAGCACAATGCTGATAAGTAGCATACATTGATTAATGTGATGCATTTGGATACAGATTTATATTTTCAAAGAGCCACAACACGAATCAAACAAAGACCTCTAATTCAAGCAGAACAAACTTTGAAGCACTTTAGAAACTTATGTAACAATCCCTGTAAATGCATCTATAAACAAGTTGTTTCAACACTTCCTGCTTGGGCTTGATTTCCTTTATGCTGCTGCTGAATTGCTGCCACGCAGACTTGAAGTACTGATCCTCCCAATGTTGAGTGCAGCACTATGTGCAGTAAAGTGTCTGACAGAAATAAATCCTACATTTCTGCTCTATTCCATATTGCCTTCATTTAATTGCTTCCTTTTTGTTACACAGTCAGCTACAAATCAAATTTGTGATGAGTCTGAAGAAACTGATAGGAGCCTGGACTTCATCTGTTATAAGGAACCAAATAATGAAACGGGAATCACACTGGTTTTGTTATTTTGGTACTTGTGCACTAGAAACAAATGGATAGTAACAGCAGTGTTATCTTGAGATCAACAAAAAGTACTTTCAAAATTCTCTCATGGACTGTTCAAAGAAACAGGGAATTTATTGAAAATACAAGCAAGATTTACAGAATGAAGATATGTTAAGGTTCTAACCATTTCTAACCCTTTCCCACTTACTTTTATGAAAACCCACAACTCAAATAGCAATTGACATGTGGAGTCTGTGCTATACACTGCTAATACTTTGATTACAATTTCAGGCTATGAAATTGAAAATACTCTTGCATAATTTTATATGCAGGAAGAACTGTTTATATGGTTCTTCTGCAATAACCATCTAGGAACCTTCAACCCACATGTGGAAAGGCAGAAGATAAGAAAGGAAAAAACAGATTTGCATGGAGTATATATAAAATATTTAAAAGAACTTCCAAATAGTTACAGAACAGTGTAATCCAAATGGTTTTCACCACAGTGAGTCACGTTAGGTAACTTTTTTCCGGTTAGGTTTATACTGTTTACTCCCTCAAGCAGTAATACCAAAATTTAATTTAATCTAGATTTTCATACAACCCATGTCCAAAACCAAAATCCTCCTCAGTAAAAAAAATGTCACAATGTTGTACAACAAGATTCACTGTTACCAATTTTTCATAAGATGGAAGTTTGGAATCTAAGGAAGGAAGAAATCTTGAGAATAATGTGCTCACTCTAGGACTGCAACCACTGCAAAATGTCCCTTCCATTTTAATTTTTTGTGTGACTAGCAAATGTAAGTATTCACACAAAATATAGCACATGAAAAGCCTATATATTTACCCTGACCCTTAGCTCCTGTATCTGTAAAAAAACTAATGTAGAATGATTTACCCCAAAACATTTATCACAATGTTACCATGAGTATTTCATGCTACACAATTATTCCAGTCCATACCTGCAGGCCTGTCAGTTGAGCTGCTGACTTCCCTTTGAGGCAGAGAATGAGTGCCAGAAATGCATTTAAGTCCTCCAGAGAGAGGCTACTGACCTAAAACAGATTAAAAAATGACACATTATCTGAAGGCTCTGAAGAGGACCTTTCTGAAAATTGAATCCTCTTGCTCAAGCACATCAAACTTGGAACAGTGACCTCATGTAATGATGACCACCATGAATGCATCATCCAGGAAAAAAAATACTTTCTTTCACAGCTTGAATGAAGTGTATACCCCAGCACTTGTGTATAGTGTATACACATGGATTTCCACACACCAAACAAAATGCCCACCCTTCATTTTTCCCTGCTCCACTTCCCTTGGAGTTTCTTAATAACAGGAATTTTCTCCCTCTCTGTTACATCAAGCATAGTAAAAAAAGGAGATTTTAAAAAAATTTCTTTATAATGAAGACATAGGATAAAAAACACCTCAATGAACCACAGATATGATGACCATTAGGAATTTTTTAAAATGCTTACAGATTTATCTGTTAGAAATATCAAAAATATTCTAAAATATTTCACTTACCTATTTTAACCTAAATTTCAGGATTTATCAAAACATATTTGATTTCTTTAAGGCTACATATGCAAGCAGGGAAAACTCAAAACTAAAACCTAAAATGTTCAAGTGGGGAAATGGAAATGACGAGTCTAAATTGATGTCACAGCTCAAGCTCACTTCTATCAGTAAAGGGGGAATGGACACTTTTTCTGCTGTGAAAAAGTGTTTTGAGATTTTGCAGAGGCACATGATCCGCTCAGAAGAAAGACAGCACCTTGAGAGCAGCTGGCATGATTCCATGACAGTACCAGTCAAGTTCTAATCCTTTCCTTCCTCTAATAACACACTTTATTTTACAAGGGCACCAAGACTACGAATCTGTTACAGCAGTTGAGGATATACAGAGAGCTCCTAATTGAGATCCATAAAGCATTACAATTCCTTATCAACTGGAACTTGAGGAAAGGTTTCTCTTGCAAAATGTGGAAATGTGCATTGTGAGCGTACAGAACACTTAAGAGGCTGCCAAAAACTCTGCATTGCCTTTCTTTTAAGAGGATAAAAATCATTCAACCACTATTCACAATTTTTTTTTAAAAATCAGACCCCACTGCTTGTCCCACTGTAAAATACTTTCTCCTCTATGATGCCGTTAAATCTTGCATAAGGCACAAGAATGTGAGAGATATCAGAAACATTTTAAGCTTTCAAAATGCTCCTTGGTATTCATTAACTCCACCTGTCTGCTAAGATCTGATAATGGCCCTGCTTTACCCTGTAATTCAAGTCAGGTGTCACCTTTGTGTAGATGGCAACAAGAGAGGTTTACTAAACCTGCACATTTTATACACTGAAGTAACAGAAAAAGTGACTTTTACCTATAAAACAATTCTTAATGTTTGCACAGTTTTGTCCTAATAAAAGGAAATCAAAAATTGCTTGCAAGTGTGACAGCAAGAAAATGCCCCTAAAAGAGCAGATCAGCCAAAAATGCTTATGAATGTAAAAACACTTCTTTAGAGAAATATTTTATTCAGTAATCAAACTTGGTGAATTATCACAATTCCACTGTCAGATTTAATCCAAAACTGTTAGGGATTGAAAGAGAAAATTCCCCTTTGTCTGGAGGCTTCACTGTTTGATTTGAACTCATTCACTGCTTTGCCAACTTTAAAGACAGACCTAGTATTTTGTAATTTTTTCACTATTTTTGTTCTTAATTTAGAGAATATTTGAAAGGTACTATTGAAAAAAACATTTTTCATATCAACGCTTTTTTTACATAGTTAAGGTTTGTTCATTGGAATTTTTTTCTTACTTTAAAAAAATGCATCTGAAGTTTTCAATTAAGTACTTGCACATACATTCTGAGGAAGCCAGATGGGTTGGTCAGTCTGCTGGTTCCTGAAAACCCCTTATTTTTAGCTTAATTCAATTATAAGTAATGAAATTTTTAAGAAGTTTATTTTCCCTCATATGAGCTGAAGGAAGACTTCAGGCCTGCTTCAAGGCAACCTACAATTTTCTCAACTTAAATAATTTCTGAGGAAACAATTCACCTTCCTTCTCCAATAAAAATTTAAGACTAAAGTGTAAAGACAAGAGTCAGAACACGGCTAGACAAGCCTTGTTTTCTCAGCTATAGAACAAATGGAAGCAATATGGCCAGCTCAAAGCATGGCTACTGACACTCTTGCCCTCGTGTTTTCCTCTCAAACATCCCAAGAGAACAAACAGAAAATATCAGAGAAATAATTCAAGTTTAAAATAACTCAGCAATGAAAAACATTTTATTCCAAATTGATTCCCCCAGTCTGGTTCCCAGGGTAGATTTTATCAGTGCAACTCTGAGGGCAGAAGGGAATCAGGAAAATGGGGCAGTTCTTGAGAAACTGCCACTGCCATGAAAAACCTTCCATCAAACTGATTCCTTTGCATGATCTCTCTGCTGTTACTCCTGTTGAAAGTAAGATCTGTAAATCTGATTTTGTCCCTGTTTATAACAGTGGCCATTGGATAATAAGTTCTGAAAACCATTTTCCTCACAAGCATTTTTTTTCTATTTTATTAATATCCTGTGATCAAGGTTCAGTAAACCCACATTTCTGTAGGTGTTCCATCCTGTTACTCCTCTTCTTAATCCCTCTAAAGAAACCCTTCTCAAATAATTTAGTTGTCATGCTATGAAAGGGTGCACAGAATAAGTCAATAAATAAGTGAAATAGTGATAAATGAAACTGCATTTTCATATTCTAATAGAAAAAACACTTCAAGTATGTTAAGAGGTAGGTACATGATATATATCCTGCTGACTTGAAACTGCAAAGCATGAAATGATGTTTAGTAAGTATTATCTTGAAAAAAATTTCAATTTGTATTCTGTTATACAAATATTAAAGAAAAAAAAGACCCATATGGATCATTTTTGTAATTCCCATATGTAATTCCTCAATATGTCATCTAAGTTTGAGTAAACACATGAAGGGAAATGAAAGGAAAAGTCAGGGAGAACTTTGTTTTCATGTATCACACACAAGTACAAATCTGTTATTGAGGAAATTGAAGTCTAAAAAAGCAAAACAAAAGACAAAATGCAGTTCAGTTTAAATACAAGTGAAGCTGAATTTATCAGATTAGATAAATGCATAATTTGCTCCTCCTCAGAGAGGAAAATCTGCTTGTGAGATCACCATTTGAAATGTGGCAAGTACAGACAATATACTAAATACCTAAGAGAAAAGTAAACAATGAAGCAATATTGTATTTAATCTTGTGTCCCTTTTTATTACAATTAAGGTAGTCTGCAGTATGCCAAGTATTTGGAATTATAACAGAAGTGCTACCTAATGATCTCCTATTACTCAGAATTTAATGAGAAGAGCCATATTCTCAATTCTGGCTTGAAAATTAGTAGACTGACAAGAAGGCATGAAAAAGTAGTGAGAGCTGACTAAATATTTATATTGTCTGTTTGCACAGTCTGCATAGTCACCTGAGGGAATGTCTCCTTTTGATGACACAAAGGAAACACAACAGGAGCAACTTTAATTTGCAAACAGGTCCCAAAGAGCAGGGGAAATCCCTCAGTTTGTACTCATTCTGCTAGACTGCCTGACGGGTTTTGTCATGGGCATGTGAGAGTTATGATCAGCTACTAAAAACCCCAAGTATTTCTTGAACAGGACGGTGCACGTTAAGTGGAGTAATTAAAAATACTGTCATGCAGTACTATTATATTTGATCAGCAATGCCTACAGTAAGGATTAAGAGAAATGCCCAGCACAGGCTAGCAAAAACCAGTTTATTTGTCTTTTGCACTTATCAGGGCTGACAGGTGAGGAAAAAGCAACTGTCCCTCTTACCTGCATCATCAGATAGGCCAGCAAGCAGCAAAATCCTGCAACAGGTGCTTCCAGAGCTTGGAGTTCTTCCATCTCATCTTGAAGGTGAAAGCATGCCAGAAATGTACTATACCGTTGCTTCTCCACATCAGGCCCTTTGGCAAGCCACAGTGTTTTCAAATTAGGTGTTCCACCTACAAAAGAAATCCATTATTTTATTTTGGCAGCAACAAGATGAAACATGTCTACCTCATTACAATCTGAAAGGAAATGACTGCTCTGGCAGGAAAGGAAATGAAATGCTCTTGGCACTTGCCAGGACCACAGAGTCAAAAATAAAATGTATTTGACAAAACTTGCATTTGAAAAAAAAAATTAACAAAAAAAAATGGCCTGTAATTTGAACAAAATTTATTGAATACAGGCATGTTTAAGCAGAGTGGACTGAATTCAACCTTTACAATAACATAGACAACCTTGAGACAGCAAGCATTTAACCTATGCAAGGGCAAAGTTTGCCTCCAAGTGTGTTCTTTCCCTTGGGGATGCACAGCATTAAATGAGGCTCACTTCATGGTAAAATAGTGATTCAGCAGGGAACAACCAGGTCTGTTTTCCTCTCTCTCTGCTAGAGTTACCATATCAGGGTCCCTGAAGGATGCTCATGTTGTCTCCCTGATGATCACCTGTTTCAATGGTGCCATCAGTGGTGAGCAGGCACTCTCCACAAGGCACCCTGGGGGTTTGGCTCCTCTGCAGCACTTTGGGAACAAAAACCAAGGCGATCTGGTATTTTTCACTTCCTAGGCTACTGTATGAAACACTGTTGCAAACACACACAAAAGAACTGTCATCACTTATGAATAATAAATCTTCCCAGACTTTCTCTAATATCATTCACGCTTGTCTCTAAATCCTTAATATTTACCCCATGCTGACATCTCCCAGCTTGTGACACGTGTGGGCTGCTGCAAAATTTGCTCCTCATTTAAATTACATTTAATCTGTTATCAAAATAAATACTCAAGCACGTGAAATAACAGAACAGCTAACTGGTTATGCCTGAGAATCTCAATAAAAGACAGGATGGTACCATAAAGTATGGCTGCTTCTGTAGTTAAATAAAACGAGGTGTGAATTTTAAATGTGAACTAATTAAGCTACTTTTGGTAACACCTCTTTCTTTTTTATGTGACATGCAGCAGCTGCAGACCAGTTAGGAACACTTGGTGATAATAAATGGTTGAAGTGACAAGGTGCTGAAATCTACATAGATGATGTTTATTTAGCCAGGAAAGCCCATTAACCAAATGGTACTAATTCTTTGGAGAGGGGGAAACTAGAAGGAAAGTTAGTATTTTCTTTCTTTATCTCCCTGATGGATGTTTTCTTTACTATTTTTAAGGCAAACTCTCCTGTCAAAAGTTTTAACCATAAAAAGAACTACTATCATATAATCCGTAAGTTTCTAACCTTATTTCTAAGGGAAATGTATTATTAAGGAAAAAACAACCAGTTGCTTGATTGGAGGTAGAAATGCAGGTAAGAGATAACACAAATAGTGGCAGTGAGTGGGGTAGTACAGACAGCACAGTAAGACTCACATTACTGGTTTTGATATTGGTAATTGCTGCCTTAAGAAAAAAAAGAACAGCAGAGACCGACTTCCAGGAAGAAAATAAAATATAACATGCACAAAACCAAAATAAAACCAACTTTTCCTACCAAGCCTAAGCAACCCTGATGTGTGAGACAATCTGTACGTGGTTAAACACAAATAGTTTTGGTGGTTTCTGCATACAAAGAGATATACCAAGAATCAGTAAAAAAGAAAGTTCTCTTTTGCATCCAGAGGCATACCTAATAACAGAAATCCTTCTTTCATCAGAGTAAAACCATTAACTATGCCAATATTCAAATTACAGATCTGTATTGAGAGAGCTCAACAAAAAATTCAAGACATCTCTTCCATAAACAGTTTCTTACACTTTCAGGAACACCTGTTCATGCCTGGGAAAAAAAGGTACTGATAAATTATGAGTTATTTACTCTGGGAAAGAAAGCTTGATGCTGTCTCCTTCTGGAACACACCAACAAAAAGTGCTTTTTTTCTGAAGGGTTCTCTTCTTAAAGTAATAAAATTCCATGTAATACCCAAGACTAATCTATTATATCAAATGAAAGATAAGTAAAACAAACAAATATCCTAAAGTTTAATGACTGTCCAACCATACATGCAGTCCACAGCAGATCTAAGATTCATCTACAGGAGACCCTCAAAATGTTCTCTGCTTTACATACATCCTCACTACATTATTTACAGTAATCAGAAAACATTTCTGAAATAGAAATTTACTTGGATAGGCAGGAGAAATATTTTATTTTCTGAACATGTCTATGTATTTACTAAATTAACCTAAAAACCAACCAAAACTGAGTAACAAAAGGAAAACACATCAGAACAAATTTATATGTACCTAATTGAAACATCTTTACTATAAAGACTAGTAATGATAAAATTATCTGTTGGGGTTGTAGGAACCACAATTTCCCATGAATTACACAAACACATGCAAACATAATTACTGTCAACATGCACAAAATTGTGTCAAAACCATATTCAGCAGTATGTGAACTGCCGTCCTCAGGAACCTCAAGAAGAGGAGCTTTAAAAAGACCTCCATGGAGGTGAGATACCACTTGCCTAAACACAAAAACAGACAACCCACAGGTTAAAAAAAAAAGCATGGATAAACCACTTTTTACCTTTTTCCTTTATACTCACACATTTAATACCATTATCATATAGAAAGCAGCATGAGAAACAAAAGCACTTCAAGGGACTACATAAACATTTATTTCATCTGTTTGAATTTCAATAATTGATTTACAGATATGCAATACATGCAAAAGTTGTGGAATGTATTAATTCTATGATATCATTTAACTCAACACTTAAACAAAGGTGATCCTCACATTTGTACCAACTTTAAACACATCATTACTGTGTATATAGATGTAAATGTGTAATAGTAAATGTTCATGTATATTTGAAGTAATGACTGTTGGAATTTTATTTTATAATGCCAGTAATAAAACTTTAATATTGTTTCATTTTTACATGCTCATGTAAATACTGAGCAATAAAAATAAGTTTATAAAAATGTACTTGCTAGGAACGCTCAACAGTAACTTCTCAACAACAGTGGCCAAAAAACTCAAATGCCAATTAAATCTGACCATTAAAGACAGAGACAGTATTTTGAACTTAAACACATTCATTACACATTCATGAAGGATGCAACGATTAGAATACTGAGAGTACATCCAAACTCTGTAACTTCTGTGGTATGAAGCTACAATATCCTATGCATTTTCAGAAATAAAATGAACAGCAGAATCTGTACATTTCCAGCAAAGACTTTAGAACTTTTTCTGTTCCACATAAACTGCAGACATATCAAATATACCTGCTATGTTCACAAGATAAGAGTGTTAGACAGTATGTTCCCAGATCATGGATCTTCGAACAAAAGTGATTTGCCAGTGACACTTTTTATCGGTGTAAGTGCTGCTCTGTCAATGTGTGTAAATCATGATCATATTCATTCAACTGATAAGAAACATTCTAAGAGGAAGGAAGAGACACAGACAATGCAAGCAAGCACAGATGCTAATTGTCTCTCAAAAGCCAAAAAAATATAGTTAATACATACTATATTTTGAATATATTTTAAGTTATCATCTTACTTACCATCCTGCCTTTAGGATTTGATATTTTGTTTTTAAAAAAAGCTAACATTCAATCTATCACCTGCAGCCTTTCCAGATGCAAGGCACTTCTGCTGCTTTATACACACAAAAAGTTAGTAGGAATTCTACTTTTCTTTTTTTTTAAACCAATGCAAAATTTGAAGTATTTGTCATTATGTACACTACAGTTTAAAGTTCACAGTTTCTTTAGACTTTTTAATCTAAATCAAACTGGAAAAGAGTCAGAATTTTCCATATATTCTCAGTAGAGCTCTAAAGTAATTTTGATTATCAGCTTATCAGTAGTTTTGATTATCAGGTTATCAGTTTTTTTCAAAAAAGATAAAGAGCCTTCCCAAATTAATTGCACTTTTGATGCTTCAAATAGATTTTTGGTAAAATTGGTTTTTTGTCTTTTTGAGTAACCTTGAACTCTAATTTCCTAAAACAACTTTAAATTTAGCTCTAAATATGACCCCTGTCTGAAAAATGTGATGTGCTGCTGAGAACCTTATTTGGTGAATTAGAAAGTCATGCTGTGGAAAATCAAAGATGCATGAGCGAATGTAAGGCATACAAATATGGACTGCAAAAATTTTAGAAAAATATTTGTCTGCTGAAGGAATGACAACAGAGCCCTAAAAATAAACACTAAAAGTCCTCCTCCCATTTTTTAATAGTCTGCCTGAAAAGCCTTTCATTACTGAGTCAGTAAAGATTGTATCTGAGAAGATTCTGTTTTTATAAACTCCACTTATGTGGTTGCTATAAACAAACACACTTAAAATCCTGTTTATTGTCAACATGAAGGCAGGTTCTATGTGTTGTATGTTTGCACAGCTATAGGACCAGAGTACATGAGATTAAGTGGATTCCTCTCCAGAAAGGGAGGAAGGAATTATACTATCTGGGATGGAAAATTTCACAACAATAAATACAGTATATTTGCTAAACAATTTGAAATGTAACTACATAGGTACGGTTTATACTTTGTTGAGTTTTGTTTCCTTGTTTTGCAGCATGTTCCCAGACCACTGTATGCTGACATAAAACAGTTGCACAGGACAGACTGGTCAATTTTTACTCTGCATATTCATATTCCATTTGGAAAATTTCACAGCAATTTCATGCCATCATAAAGCCAATTAGATAACCACTCTCCTCATATTGTGTCAGGCATACTGGACAGTGGAAGTACTGTATGTCAAATAAAAACTCTTTTGTACTTTGTCTATATAACCTATTTCTTTCTGAACAGTCCTTTAAAAAGGATTTTGAAAAGGCTGATATCTAAAAAGCAACTGGTTTTCCTTCATGTTTGAATTCAAAGATTCTCATTAAATATATGAGTTTCAAATATGAAGATAAATGTGCAATCTTTGGATACCTAAAAAGAAAATTTACTATAAATTTACAAAGAAGTGCCTGCATTTCAGCTTCTGAATTTGGATTTAGACCAGATCAGCACAAGGACTACTACAGCAGGCTCTGGATGCCCAGAGAAGATGCACTGGTAATTATTCTCCAAAAGTTGAGTAGATAGTAACTTTTCTTAATAAGATATCAATGGTCTTGTATATCAGTGGAACAAACACATTTCATGTGAAAGACTAGAAAAACCTCTGAGCTGCTGATCCACTTGATAACAGATGACAGAGAGAGCTGTGAGAACAAGGATGACTACAACTGCATGGACAAATGAACACTTAGAACAATTTTCCCCCGACATAACAAAATTGTTTACTTCCCATCCTAAACTTACACTGCATGATAAAATCGTGTATATATATATATATATACACACAATTATATATATACAGTGCTCAATCTTTTCACTGAAATGTATGATACTTCCTCATAAATGTAACACATTTCTCATAACTCTAATTTTACTAAGAGTGTTCATTAATGTGCTTTTTTTACCAAAGGGAAGAAGATAAAAACACACAAAATACTTAAGGCTTAAGACGGCAGAAACAGCTTCACAGAAACAAATAGCCAAATTTTTTTTTTAATTAGAAGCTGGACTCTCTCTCTGGGTTGTCAGAGATGATCTAAAAATTACTCTTTTTTACATTTTCCACTATTCTCATTAACACAATCTGTCAAACAGCTTAATGGACGAGTTCTAATATGGCCCTACACACCACTTACCCCGGCCTCAGAGCAGTATTTAGAACTTCTAAGAAATTGTCTGCATTTTAGAACTGATGTTTGAATTAGCACTGGATTTAACAAGACCCAGCAATAACAATATCTCAAAGCTGAATCCTATTATAATTACAAAGGGTATTAAAAGCAACTACAAGTGTGCAACTCTTTAGCTCCTTGTTCTCCACAGTCATCCTGGATTCTAAATCAAACACATGATGGATTGTCCAACCTCAATTAGTGAAGTGATTCGTTCAGTTTAGATTTATACACATTTTTATTCTACCTGTAACAGAAGGTTGTACAGGTTGTATCAGGTCCGGCTGCTTGAGAGGATTTCCAAAATAGACAAACCACTCTTTTACCAAAGGATAAGTTCCACCTAAAAAAGAAAAAAAGACAGAATTGGATCAGTAAGTCAAATGCAAGTATTGACACTAGTGTAACAGCTGGAATCAGCTGTGATCAGGATTCTAAAGTAATAGAAGGCACTTCTTGATGACTTGTTTGCTCAGCTTTAGAAACAAACCAAGAAAAAATAGTTTTAGTATCTTTATGACAAATTATCAGAAGAAGTAAATAGAGTTTAAATTACGTACTAGAAACATGAGTTTGGACTGGAGAACTGCAACCAAAACTGTAAGTACAAGAGCCTGTGGAAAACATTCTCAAATAGGCTTACACCTTCCCTCTCCAAGGCAGCTCAGGAAGCTCTGGAGGCACGTGACATAGCTCAGAGACCTGCATGAGCTACCTCAGTCTCTCAGCACTGTCACACTGCCACATATCCAGGCAGTGCTTAATATGATTCACCTCCCAACTTGCCCTGACATTTCCTGTGTCAGGGTTTGAGCCAAAATCTTCACAGGGAGGCCTTGATAGCTATTTGAAAGCTGACAGCAATGGAGTCATCCCACCACCAGATACAGAGGTTTTACAGCCCATTGTTCCAGATCCTTTATCTAGCATAAAGAAACTGTTTATACATAGCTCAAGTGGCTTTCCTAGTCCCTAACCTCCACCCTGCTCAGCCCCCCTAAAGATGCCCCTTGAATTAAAAATTTCACTACAGGAATTGTGCATCTAACTACTTGATGCTTTAAAAAACCCAAACAAACCAACCCTCAGGAAAAAAAATCATGCATTTAAGAATTTTTGAAATGAAGACTATCCAATTTACAATAGTCAGATCAAAATCATTCCAATGCCTTCATTTAAAAAGTCTTCATTAAAAAAAAAAAAAAAACAAATATAGAATCATTGATAGTGTTACTATCAATGGTGTTTTGCATTCTGTCCAGATTTTTTCTTATGGTAGCCATGTCAAAGTGCTCTAAATTTCCTTTCTGTAGGCTGGTAAACAGTATGAATTTAAGAGGTTTAGCTAGTCCTGGGCACTTGGAGTAGTGTTTTCAAATATTTTCTTTTTTTCCTTCCCTTGTCCCTTTCCAGATTCACAGAATTGCACCTCTAACTTCTTCAAGCTGTCAACCAGTACTGAAGCTACTATTCTTAAAAATTTCTGCCTTTTATCACCAGTTCAAATCTCCCTGAAATTTATTGCACAAGTGTTTCTGATACCACGTTGTGAACCTTAATCAAAAACTTCCACTAGATTAAAACAAACCTTTCCAAACAAATCCTTCCAACACTGTCCTTTCCTTGTCCACCCAAAAAGGTTTTGTCACACTGATTTCCTGATCTCACTCATAGCTCAGTGCTGGAGATAACTGTTGACATGAATGAAAATGTAGTGTGCTATGGTGCAAGGGCAGAAATTCTTCAGATGTATTTCTAGTGTCAGGGGTAAGAGAAGGGAAAAAGAACATGACAAAATCTGTTTTACAACCCTGCTTCTTCCTTCCTTCCCCATGGACCTGCAGCACAAATCCCCAATAAGGGTGAGGGACTGAAGAACCAACACCTGGAGTATGAGGGACAGTATTACACATGGCTTGCCATGCTTATCTGTTCAAAAACCAATGACATTAAAAAAAATTTAAAATGCCTGCACTAGAGGAGAAAAAAGCCTTAAACTGTACATTCCAGTAGCTGAATAATCTCACATCTTGATTATAAGTAATTGTCTATGATAATGCTATTTCATGAACAAAACCCTTCAATTAAATAACTCAAAGTCACTTTCAGAAACATTTTAGCATTCAGTTTTAAGATTTAGTGTGTGGATTACTCTGCTTTATTCAATTTATTCAGCTCACTCAGAGTCCTAAATTTTAGCCTGGTTTCTTAAGGAGGCAAACCTAATACAATTAGGACATCTATCTTATAATTAATTCACGGATGCACTGCTCTGTTTCAACTAAATCTGACAAAGGAGAAGTGATTTCAAACGGATTAAAGTCCTAAACATTTTATGAAATTGGAGACTCAGCTGTCAGAGGGATCCTATTAGGGCACCAACTGAAAGAAAGGCAGGAAAGTCAACTTACCTGCTTTATCCAAACAGACTGAATGGCAAATCAATACACAGATAGCTGCAGAAGAGCTAGAGATGAGAGAAAAGGTTGATGGGATTTGGGAAGGACAGGAAGCAACAGAGAACATGCTTAGGAACACCATATAATACAGGAGGGAGTTGCCAAGGACATGAGGAAAAGTTAAGATAGTATAAAGAAGCATGGAAATTGAAAAATTTTGCTAGTGGGAAGCATTGCTCTTTATGAGTTCCACAACTCACAGAAAAACTTATCAAAATGTGTCTTGATTCTAAATGACAGTGAGAGATTATTTTTGACATCAACCATTGAATTCATGCACAGTAAAAAGAGAAGTTGATAGAAGTCTACAGTCTCATTATTTCAGTGTTTGTGACTGTAGGTACAGGACATAGCACCACATCAGCTGACTGCTTTTGATTACTATAGTCCATTAGTAACAAACATATATTACTGTTCACATAAACAGCCAAATAAATATAGCTGAAAGCAAGGTCCTGCAAACTGACAGCCCATTAACATACCAAGAACAAAATGGAGATATGATTTCTAAATGTCAAGCCTCTCTGCATGGAAATGTCTTGGGAGAAAAAACCCACTAATTTTTCAAACTTTTTTCCCCATATAAAAGAATATAAAGAATATAAAGAATATAAAGAATGTCACCAATGAAATGAAAAAAATAGCAGTTCCTTTGTTTAAATAGATTCTGAATGACCTGTGAAAGCACTGCTTAGGCAGCCTAAGGAAAGCTTCAACAATGTGCAAACCACGAGACAGCTGGAAAATGTTGTTATGTGTGTTCCTCTAAACCTGCAACAACACCAACTCTCCTGAGCGGTCACTGGTGACAACTGGCAAAAATTCTCCTAATGGACTGTTTTTGACAGTGTCAAAGCAAGGATCAGTCTGGCCTGCTAATGTTAGAACTGGGAGTGATGCCAGGACTTCGAGGAGCTGGCCACGGGCTCAGGTTACGTTACATAACCTCCTAATTGGCAATGGACATGCAGGTGCAGGTATTTTCATGGACTGCGCCAGTGCCAAAACCTGCTGGCTTTGTTCTGAAATCTTTGCAAACATAAGAAAGCTTGGCTGGCCTATCATGGTGTATTATTTACTGCTGTTTTCCCCTCCCACTTGAATTTTTCCAGAAGTACTTTTTCTCAGAAAGATGCTAAAGCATTGACAATTTCTATCAATGTATGCTGTGTATTGTATATCTATGCAATATTTCACATATTGATCAGAAATGGCTCAATTAATTATAAATGTACTTTTGAAATACACGGGCAACAAATGCCATGTTGTCAGAATCACCATCAGCCCCCTATTTATCTCTGTAGGGTCAAAAATAATGCTGTGATTCTCCAACATTTCCATGAGTAAAGGTAACATGCACCATAAACTATACCAAAGGCAATGTTACATAAGTAATTCTTTCAGCAGCACTGCTATCCTTTACAGGCAGGCATTGATTTGCTCATTTCCACTCCCTGCCATTCCCTGGGGGTGTTTCACCACAGCTGCTTGTGGCTACACAGAGCCAGATAGGGAAACAGAACAAGGTTAGTTACCTGACTACAAGAAAGGCAGGGAAGAGAGACAGAGGTTATTTTCAGTTTCTCAAACTAGGCCACCACACAGCTGCACAAACAGCTGCACCAGCACAACTGAGACAATGTGCAAGGATTGAAACGAGTGGCTGTGCAAGAGAGTTATTTAAAGCGGCACTGACAGCAAAAGCAACACATCCCACTATGGCTTCAGGCAAAGTGGCTTGGTATGGGCCGATGGTTTCAAAGGATATGACATCCCACTCCTATGGATTTGTGGGTCTCTTAGGCACCCTTGGAAATCACAACCTAGACATTCAAAACTAACAGTCTCTGGTTTCAGAGTAGGGCAAACAGTTTACATTAGCTTTAACCTGTTCTTACTAAAACTGTAACCACTGCTTTTACTAAATTTTGGCTGCTTTGCCAATTAACAGTAAGTAAGCACATTTGCAAACTGCAAAGAGGTCAGTTTCCACCCTATTTCAATTGATGATATTAAGGAGTAAAAAAGAGGATCACTAACACATGCATCACCACTGCAAGCTGGAACAAACATTGTGTAGAGTTAGTTGAGTTAGCTTCAAATGTGCTACGCCAGCAGCTGTATAATGGTGGCAGATTCCACATGGACTAATTTAATTCACTGTCTTGTTGCAGTGAGCTCTTTTATACTGCTAATCCAACATGATTCTACATTATACTACAACCTACAGACAGTGTAGACTACTTCTTCCCATCCTATCCCTTATCAAATTACAAAAAGCAGTCAACTTGATGTCATCTGAGGGAAACTGGCAAAGGATTCTACTTACTTTGTAAAGAACAAAGCTTCTTTGTAGGTCTAGCACTGAATCCATAGAAAAATGCTTACACACACCTATGCATTCCAATACAGACTGTGACTAATGATCTCCGCTCTTGACCTAGAAGCAACTATACATCGGAATAAAAAAACAACTCATGAACTACTAGGAAGTGACATGGTTAAAGCAGTTAGAGGTAGATACATGCGTTGAAAATGCAGATTTAATAGAGGCACCCATGCAGACACAATCTACCTACCTTTCTGGAAGGGTTAAGGACTGATTTTCTAAACTATGACTTAGTTTAGAAAATTATCTCTGGAACTGGAAGCCTGAACTGAGAATAATTAACACATTCTATCTGTGGTTTTATTCTAAAATCACTTCCTTAAAAGAAGACAACTTTCACATTAAAATTTCGTTTTCAATATGACTCTAAATAAATGTTTCTGTATTTCAATTCTAATCTCCTTTGAATACTAACACAAATGCTAACCTGCCCATTACCCTGCGATCTTGCAGCAACAATTGTTAATTAGGAATTTTGGTCTGGGTGTTTCTGAAAACATCAATGAATATCCTGCTGTTTATATGAATAAGTAAAACCCAACCAAGTTATAATTATCTACAAAATTTGGAGGCAGTACACCAAAAAATGAAAAATGACAGATGTGCATGATTACTGCTGACATTTTTGTTATTCTCTCCAAATTGCTATGTAAACTCTGATTCAGTTTTTCCTATTATGGCACGAGGTCTACCTCTGGCTGCTGAAGGAAGTCATGTACTTAATTACCTTTTTGTGCCTTTCTAAGCAAATAGTTTGAATATTAGATTTGATGGCGGTGCACTTTCATCAATAAAATGTAAAGCGATTACCACGGACAAATCAACACATTCAAAAGAACAGAAGTTCAGCACACTTTTAATTTTCAACTCACTGGCTGAAAGACACTGTAAAGATAACACTTAACTTATGGAAGTCTTAAGAACATGAAATTGGTCCAAGGATGTGAATAAAGCACTCTCTGTCTTCAAGGAGATGAATGCGAGCACAGATATAAGTACCTGCTACCGAATCTGTTTATACCACTGGATAAGGAAATTGTATTTTCTAGCACTTGGATGAAAGAACTAATAATAGCTGGCATGACTACTTGCATTTGTATTATTACAGTAACTGTATTTGACTGTTCTGGAAATTGCAGACTTAAAATCAACAGAAGGTAAAACTTTAACAGTGCATTATTGTTCCGTAGAAGTGTATTAAAACTCACTAATTCATCCAGAGCCACACTTATCCAAGTAACATTAGGTCTCATGTACTCTCAAACTTTCAAAAATCTCCTGAAGATCATTGTTTTGCTCAATCTTTTGATCATTAACAACTTTCACAACTTCCCATTTAGCAAGGAAAAAAGCTCCAATTTTTAAAAATCACTTTAAAATCACTGAAATGGAACAGCACGTAGAAAAAGCCCCACAATTTCAATCTCACAATTTCTCTTACTTCCATAAGAATTACATTTTGGCTGCTCAGAGTTTTTACCCTAAATGCATTTTCTATCCTAAATGCTGATAGGGCCGCTGAGGCAATGAATTCAAGATTTCGTATTTCAAAATTGAAAGTACACTTCAATAATGGTGTAAATAGTTTAATCCTTACCTTTTCCAGATTCCAACAAGATAGAATAAATATGCTGACGAGCAGGGCGGTAGATAAGTGCCTGTCCAGGAATCTCTGTATCATAGTCATCTTCCAAGGAGTTGCTGCACTCAATCTCTCCATGACTCAGGATATTGAAGATTGAATAATTTTCAGATTGGATATGCTGCTCTTTAGCTAACTGTTTGTCCAAAGAAGGAAGAAGGCATTATCTCCAAAATTAAGAAGAATCAAAAAGTAACAAAATGTATTCACTGTTTGAGGAAATAGATATTTCTCTATCAGTAGATATGTAGGGAATAGCCAGGGAGGGAACAAGTGCTTTTTCAAATAACACCAGTAATAGTATATTTTCTGACATCCATCTTTTTGTGGACAGGAATCCCCAAGAAAGCCAGCATTGCCTTTCTTAGCTCCTCCCTTAATTCTTAAAATTTAGGCGCTCGAACAACAGTTTTCTAGAAAGTAATTATTCTTAAAATTAATTCTGAATTCCAGCATGGCTGCCCTCCTTTGGTCACCTGAAAATTTATCTTCTTTCTTTAAACAGTGAGTGAAGGCACGAAAAAAATGCAAACTTTTAATTTTATTGCAAGTTAAACTATATAAGACAGCCGTATTTCCTTCTCAACCTGACTCAGTGTAGTTTACATTCTGGTAAAATTAGAATACTTAACTTCACCACATTTTTACTTTGCAATAGCTCTCCACTGTGAAAAGAAATGCCATCTACTCTAGTGGGGAAAACCAGATCTGCAGGCATGTTGCTAAAAAGCAGAATGAACAGCATCACCCAGGCTGCACATTAACCACGAACTGGATGCAGATACATCTGGCTACAGCAGCTGGCTACCAGCAGCCTCAGTACCAGCAGGGCCTGCTGGTCTGCAACAGCCTAGGTGAGAAAGCAACAAAGGTGCCCTCAGGCAGCACAGAACTCCAACCAGTAACACTGGCAATCTGGATTGGCCAAGTGCACAGCCAGACAGACTTTCTACTTCACAACCCCAGACCAAAACTCTGGGAATGTTCAAACAGCTGAGCAGAGTGAAAACTTCCATGGGGTGCCACTAACAGATTCTCCAGGACCCGTGCCATATGGTGAGCAGGCACTGATGTTTCTCTGCTCTGCATTCCCTGCATATGCCATGCTATCTGTACTATTTGGGTTGTGCCATCTCACCCCATCTACCACAGATTCTTTCACCAGGAGTTACTGGATCACTGGCCAGAAACAAATTCACCATTTCTGCAGAATTCCAGTATCTGCAAACCTGGGAACTCAGAGGTCAAAGTTGCAGTCATTCACTGGGTCATTACTGATCAAAACTAATTCCACTAAAATGTCATACTTACTGTGTACAGTGCCAATCAACAGAGCACTTATACAACAAATTAAAGGTTTCCCTGCAAGAAATACTTCAATATTAATAATATGTGTAAACAATGTAATCCCCCAAGTATACTTTAGTATAAAATAAAAACAGAGCATCAAGTATTTCTAAGCATGATTTTAATGAAGCACTGAACTATTTCACAGAAACCAGCCACAGATATGAGATCATCAGCAATGCTAGTTTATTGCAATTTGCCAATAATCTACACATCCTTATGTACTGAAAAAACTACATGCTGATTTCAAAAGTACTGCTGTATTCAATGTCTGTATCTTGAAAAATATTTTATTGTAGATATGAAAAATATTCATATCTACAATCAGCTAGAAAGTTGTACTCTTCTGAGAGAAAAAGCAACAGGAGGCTATGCCCTCATGGTGGGAATTGAGCTTTGTGTGCCATTTATGTGAAGTTCAGACAATGTGCAAGATAAGCAGAACTACATATGGGTTTCAAAATATGAAGCAAAGCACACACATTGCATATACAAATATTTGAACACTTGTAACAAAAACAAAAGAGAAGTTAACTTGTCTAATATTTTGACTGTAATTTCCTTGGCCCAGGGACTGGCTTCATGTAGGATTCATGCAACAACAGTGAGACATTCTTCAATGGAGTTTCTAAACATTATTATTTTATTAGAGCAGTAGCTCAGCATGATGCTTCAGAACTTCAACCCTCCCATTAAAGACCAAGCCAAGAAATAATGACCACTTGTCATAAAGACCACATGGCACATTCTCTTAAGGAATAAGGATATTGCCACTATTGTCCTGGCCATAATCCAACCTAGATAATTGCATTCTGGCTATTTCTTCCTTGCACTTCAAGCAGAAAGAGAAATTTTCAACACCTTATTATGATGTATGGCTGTTGATTTTTAAAAATATCTTCTATTTAACTACAACAGTCAAAAGTGATATGTATTGTATCTACGTGTGATTAATATAAAAGCCCAAATATATCTATATCTATAGCTACAAATATATCTACAAATATATAAGGAGCTGATACAATGTAGTTATAAAATGCTTTATAGTATTTTTAGAAAGGAAAATGTAAATTATATGATTACTTTAGAGTAATATGAGGAAACAGAAAAATAGTTTTAAAGAAAATGCTCAAGATAAGCAAGAGAAAGAAAAAAAAGTTCTGTGTTTGAAGTCTAGAAGGACCTAATAAAATAGGGAGTAACAGATGGCGAATATAGGGTCTAAAATACACTTCCTTGTATAGATTTTTTTTTCAATCTCAATATGTTATCTTAATTGCCACAAATTGACAGAGTTGTACTCTAGACTTACTACTGTTCCATAAACTCTGATGCAAGGTAGCACATTTTCTATTAGCCAGGTACGCCACCCTAAGCTAGTATACCCAATTTCCCATAGCGACTCAATCTGACATACCATAGCTCACCACAACACCAGTGCATCCCTGTCCATGTGGGATGGCATAACTAAAACTTGCTACTGCACCCCTGCCCTTTGGAAATTAATAAACCCATTGAAGTGCTTTTGGGTCATTCAGGGACAATGAAAACAAGGGTAATTTAACCTGAACCAAAAATGACAAAATACAGACTTATTGCATTTGACACTGTCCTGCACAACATCCTTGTCCCTGAACTGGAGAGGCATGGATTTCACAGATGGACCTCTTGGTGGATGAGGAACTGGCTGGATGGTCACACTGAAAGAGTTGTGGTCAATGGCTCAATGTGCAAGGGGAGACCAGTGACAAGTGGTGTCCTCCAGGGTCAGTACTGGGACCAGCACTGTTTAACATCTTTGCCAGGAACATGGACAGTGGGATCGAGTGCTCCCTCAGCAAGTCTGCTGGTGACACCAGGCTGTGTGGTGCCATCGACATGCAGGAGGGAAAGGATCCATCCAGAGGAATCTGGAAAGGTTTGAGAGGTGGGCCTGTGCAAACCTCATCAATTTCAACAGGGCCGAGTACAAGATCCTGCACTTGGGTCGGAGCAATCCTGACCACAAATACAAGCTGGACGGAGAATGGATTGAGAGCAGCTCTAAGAAGGNGAGTTGTGGTCAATGGCTCAATGTGCAAGGGGAGACCAGTGACAAGTGGTGTCCTCCAGGGTCAGTACTGGGACCAGCACTGTTTAACATCTTTGCCAGGAACATGGACAGTGGGATCGAGTGCTCCCTCAGCAAGTCTGCTGGTGACACCAGGCTGTGTGGTGCCATCGACATGCAGGAGGGAAAGGATCCATCCAGAGGAATCTGGAAAGGTTTGAGAGGTGGGCCTGTGCAAACCTCATCAATTTCAACAGGGCCGAGTACAAGATCCTGCACTTGGGTCGGAGCAATCCTGACCACAAATACAAGCTGGACGGAGAATGGATTGAGAGCAGCTCTAAGAAGGGCTTTAGAGTATTGCTGAATAAGGAGCTTGACCTATGAGCTTGACCAGCAACATGTGCTCATAGCCCAGAACGCCAACTGAACCCTGGGCTGCATCCAAAGCAGTGTGACCAGCAGGGCAAGGGAGGGGATTCTCCCTGTCTGCTCTGCTCTGGGGAGACCCTACCCGGAGTGCTGTGCCCAGCTCTGACATCCCTGGCACAGGAAGGACTTCACCCTGTTGTGAGTGAGTCCAGAGGGATGCAGAGATGATCAGAGGGCTAGAGCACCTCTGCTATGAAGACAGGCTGAGAGAGCTGGGGGTGTATAACTGGAGAAGAGAAGGCTCTGGATGCACCTTAGAGCAACCTTCAATTACCTAAAGGGGGCTACAAAAGAGCTGGAGAAGGACTTGGATGTGTAGTGACAGGATGAGGGGGAATGGGTTTAAACTGATAGAAAGTAGGTTTAGATTAGATATTAGGAAGAAGCCCTTTGCTGTGAAGGTGGTGGGGCACTGGCCCAGGTTGACAAGAGAGGAGTTGGATCATCTCTGGAAGTATTCAAGGCCAGGTTGGATGGGGCTCTGAGTTACTTGGTGTAGTGGAAGTCTCCCTGCTCAGGGCAGGGGTTTGGAACTAGGTGATCTTTAAGGTCCCAACCCCAACCATTCTATGACTCTATGACATGATTCTGTAGTAGTTCCCATGTCTCCACCATAAACAATTTCAACTTCTGCATTCTTAGCACAGCTACCTTTGATACCTCCACTGCGAGGCACAGCCAAACAGATCACTGACCAGCTTATGGCTGACCTGTGGGCTCCCAAAGTAAAAAAAAAAAAAAAGTCAATACACAAATCATATAAACATGGGAAATCATGTAATACATGGGAAGTACATTTCTGTACCCAGCTGCTGGCCTATACAGGAGCTGCTGCTCCCCATTATTTGACCTACTTGACATTTCATAAAAAGAGAAACTACTTTTTATTAAATGTGCTGCTTCTGTGCTCATTTTAATGCATGCAATAGTCCTACCTGGGACTCTACTTAACAGACAAAAGATTTTTGCACAAGCAAGTTTAAATCAATAGGATTGATGTCCTCATTACTAAGTTCCACCAACTAGTCATGGCAATAAAGTGATCATTAAGCTTTAAAAAAACAAGTTACCTGAAATATTTCTTTATCTTGACAGAGAACTGATTGTTGTTGAAGGGATAACATTTGACAATTTGTTACATTGGGAGGAATCCATGGAGACTGCTGCCCAGGCAAAAGATAGGAGTTCACTCCTCTGCAAAGCAATGTCTTGTCCGATCCCAGAGGTAGAATCTCTTCCAAGTGTTTCAGGCTGCTGTACGAGCACGGAATTTTTGAGATGTAATTTGCTACAGACAGCAGTATGTTTGTTCTTCTGTTGTAGCTGTTATTCCTGCGGGAACTAGTGGTTAAACATTTGTGCCAAAAGCCTTCCAACATGCTTTCTGGAACAACATCATTGCCAAGCAAGCACGCAAAGAGAGGAAGGTGTGTCAAACTAATACCCAGCACACGGCAAAGAACTTCTCGAGAGTACATAACAGTGACCAGTCTGTCCAAACGGAGGTTCTCAATGGAAAAGTAGGGACACGTATTATAGATGAGGTAGTCACTATCTTGCCCCAGAATTCCTATACAGTTGTGCTGCAAACCATATGCAGCTACCTCAAAGTCTGCCTCTTGCAACGTGCAGACTGTTTTTTGACCTAGCGATTTCAGGGCATAACGTGTAAAAGTGGGCAGAGCTGAAGGAAGAACAAACATCTCTCTCCCTGGCTGTTTCCTGTGAGTCTTGATAAACTGAAATAATCTGGCTATTTCCTCAGTATTCTTCATCCTCCGTTTGATCCACTCCTCTCTCTTTTTCTCTTCTACCACCCCATCGAAGTAAAACACCAGCTTGATACCAGCTGCCATAAAAGCATTGATAAAATCCTCTAAAATGGCAAGGTACTCCCGCCACTGGCCACCGCACACCCAGGATTCTGGTGTGTACCAGCGTCTAACGCAACTCATGGCATCTACTACAATAACAGGTGGGGAATCAGGATGATCAATGCGATGTTTTTCTGCCATTTCTCTCAGATCTACCGTTTGGCACGCATCAGGGCAAACTCTTGCCACAAATCCCTGCAAGCCTCTAACACCCATGGCTGATCTCCGAAACTCACAGCAGCCTGAAAGAAGAAAAATAAAAACAACGTTCTAAAATGCAATACTGGAAAACAGTGAAATTCTACAGTAATATTAAAAAGAGCTGCTTGGAAACAGAACTGTTATATTTCTGCTTTTGCTGATAGCTTGTTGCCGTATCCCAGCTTTTAACAATTTGAAACAGTTTACTTCCCCTCAGCAAACCAAATATAGGTACTCATTCGTTTTCCCTTCCACTTTTGGTTTTTGTATCAGTGAAAAACGTAAGTACCAGAAGATTTTTTTAAGTATGACCAAACAATATTCACAGAATCACTAAATGAGTAAGGCTGGAAGGAACTGCAAGTCCAACCTCCCTGCTCCAGCAGGATCATCCTAGATTACATGGCACAGGATTGCGTTTGGACCGCTCTTGAGTATCTCCAGTCAGGGAGATTTCAGATTAATAGCGTATAGAGAAGCACACAATACTAGAAAAACAAGGAGAGATTTTGGCTTTTTATTAAGAAATACACATGCTTATGGTATTCAAAAGGGAAAGAAAGTGAGTTTACAAAGCATTGTGAATAGACAGCTTTTAAAAGCATTCCCGAAACCTATCAGTTAAAGACAGAGCTCTGAATACCACCCTCTTTGATCACAGTTTGGTTTCGAAGGGGCCTTTCAGGACCTGGCAAGGTGCGNCGGCTTTGTACGGCCACAATGGGGCCGGAGGGGCCATTGTGCCCCCGAACAAACCCCGCCGGCACGGGGGGGACGCGGCGGGGGACATGAAAGCGTCGCGCACCGAAATGGCTTCAAACCCCCCCGAGTGGCACTTGGGAGATTTATGTTCCCCCTGGCAGCGCCACCTTTGGCAGCGGGGGCGGGTGGTGGGTTCGCTTTGTCGTGCCCGACGATTGCCAGCGGAGGGGAACCCCGCTGTCCCCCGCGCCGCACATCCCGGGATAACGCTCTGGGTGCGGGCCGGGAGCGAGACCCCCTCGCAGCCCGCCGGCAACAGGTGGGGACCTGAATAACTTCACATCTTTCCGGGCGGGGGGAGAGGGACACGGGGGAGCCCATGGGAAGATTAGATCAGATGTTATTGCCGGTGAAAAATTAAAGAGAGCGGTGCTCTGGGGAGTGCAGATTAATATATTTGGTGACTCCGAGTGCACAAAGCCTCACCATTGTAGCTGTGTCTGAATGCCTGTGAATAGGATGGAGCATATGTGGCCTGTCACCGCAGGTGCCCACATCTGTTCGTCTCCGGGCAGATGCTCTCAGAAAAGGGGAGAGCATTTCCAAAAGCTCAGGCCCGCCCCATCCATACCCATCCTCTTTCTCATAATCACCTTCTGCAGAGGAGTTTTTTGCCCCCACCTTCTCCCACCCCCTGCATACCGTCAACGTTGAGAGATGCAGAAAGAAATAAAAGCTGCACAAATTGGAAGTGGGTTGGAAAGCTCTGGAAGCACATAATCAAACTGCTGCCCCCTCTTCCCCCCCAAAGTTTATGAGCAGCAAATTTTGTGCTGCAGCAAGCATACAGTGCACAAGATGCACACACTGTGCAAGCGGGGGGGGAATGCAAAAACACTTCATGCATGAAATGCAGCACAGTACAACAGCACTCTGTGCTGTCACAGGGCTCTAGAAAGCGACCTGTGCTGGAGTGGTAGTTTGCAGCTACTATTTAGAGTTCTGGCTTAGGATGATGATTAATAATGCTGGGCAAAAGAGGGAGTTTTCCTACAAGAACTGGCAGAGGCAGCGAATATTGCTACTGAAGTTGGTAGCAGAAGGGGATCTTTCCAGCCATCCGGCAAAATCTCATAGCTGCAATGCAGAACAGTTTTTTGAGGAGTGCCATCACATTTTTTGTTTTTTGAGGAGTGCCATCACATTTTTTATCACCTGTACACGATCTGAGCCCTATCGCTCACCCTCCCTCTCTGTGACACTGCTGCCAAGACAAGTCACGCCTCAGCACTGCATGGCATTACACTGGGCTTGCTTGACAGGGCAAATGGGGTGCTGGGGCATAGGATAAATATCAGGAACAAGGGATATTTCATGTGGTAAGGCACTTCAGAAGGTTTTCTAGTTCAAATGTGTTCTGTGGCTTCTGGTGTGGTGATAAGATCTTGAGTATCCTTGAATTTAAAGGCGGGCAAAGATGCCAGTACTCCAAATGCAAGGCCGAGGTGCTCCCAAGAGGGGCACGGGCAGGAAGAACATTTGAAACTGCGTGTCCCAGAGCAGGGGCAGGGGAAGGAATGGAACTTGCCCAGCTCAGGGCACCCACGGGAGGTTTTGGGAAAAGTTATGTCCCAGACTGGG
>VXAX01001068.1:396008-412944 GCA_013399835.1 Leptocoma aspasia | reverse complement strand
CTTCACAAGGCATCACAGGAGCAGACAGGGAATGCTTTACAACAATTCCCTGCACACCGAGGCCTCTCTTTGGTGATTTGGCACTGTGGTCATTTTTATTGTAGTTTCATTTTTATTGTAGTTTCATTTTTATTGTAATTGCTGTTAGCAGGACTGAGGTAGTTCCCAGGATCTCCCATAAATAAATGGTCATGATGACCATGCTCAGGAGGAAGTTAATCCCTGCCTTCCTGGCAGTGCAGAAACCACCCTGGTAAATGCAGATGGGCAAATCTCATGGATCTGAATGAGATCACAAGGGGAGGGCTGGGACAAGGGGGCTTGCGAAATTAGGATTTGTCTGGGACATCAATTCCTTGTGCACTACTCAGCATCACATCCCAGTGTTTCTGCTCCAGGAGGGGAAGGGAGGTGCTCTCTGGCAGACCTCTGTGCAGAGAGAAGGAGTGGGAGCACAGCCCACATCTCCTTTCAGTGGGATTACTGTTCCTCCTAACAAAGCACTGAGAGAAAGGAATGCTGCTGTCCCCTGCACCTTTGGAGTGAAATGACCACATCAGCAGAGCAGATCAGAGCAGCTTTGGCAAGATCAGTGGGGTAGAAAAATCTCCAGGAGCTACTCACATTCCCCAAATCCTCGCCAGGAGCTTTGCAGGACTTGACAGCTCTTCACTCCTTTATTAGAACCATGCACAGGTGCCAACCATCAGCAATAGAGCAAGGATGGATGCTCTTTTAGTTAAGATGCTAAATGCAGCCTAAACCAGGCTGGTGTTTAGTAACAGTGACAAAAACAGTGTGAGAGTGAAGAGAAGAAAATGACATCCTGTGACCATGTCTCTCTTTTATCTTCACCACCTTTGGTGTCAGTTTGATGCCTTTTTGGGACTACCTAAAAACAGAAGCCAGACAAAATTAAGAGAATAAAAAGCAGTTCTGTTTATTGAAGGCCCTTCAGGTACATTTCAGACAGACAAAGCCCCCCAGGGGCTGAACCCAAAACGGACCATGGGTCACATTTGGGATTTTCACACTTTTATAAGTTTGGTCCACTTGCATTTTGGGGGTTAATCTGCCAATTACAGCTTCATGTAATGAAGTCATTTACCCCAATTTTGCTCCCTCCAACTCACTTTTGTTTCCATCTCTCAGGCCTGAGGCAGTGAGGGGTCCTTGGTTCCCAGGCCTGGAGAGGAATTGTTGTGTCTGCCCAAAATGGGAAAGCAGCAGCTCCCACTGTGTGTGGAGTTTAGAGTTATACACTAAAGAACTGCAGGATTACAAATATATGGAAAATATAAAAGCTAAAATCCTAAGGCATCAAGCTCAGTAAAGTTACTGGAACAGAAGATGGAGGGAAGGCTGGGAATGGTGCTTAAACAGCCCAACACCACCTGGGGTCCATCTTCTGCCAGCTCAGTGAGTGGGTGACCCCTCTGAAGAGAGAGCTCTCTCTCAGCCTGCTTTAGATGTGGGATCTTTACGGGTTAAAGGTGCCTCAGCAGGCAGTTTGCACTCCCTGCTAGGCACCAGTTGAAGGGTGCAGAAGGTAGAGAGGGAGGAAGGCTGGTGCCAGCCCATGTCATTGTCCCCCTGCTGTGCCATCCGTGCCAGCGAGTGACAAGCTGTGTCCCAGGAGCTGCAGGAGCTCTGGACTGTGAGTGATGGTGCTGCTCAGGTGGCTCCAAAGGCACCTCCTTTCCTTTCAGCCACCCCATGACCCAGTCTCATCCCCACAATCCCGTCACACTGCACCAGCAGCTCCTGGCAAGTGGGTCACCAGGCTTTTCTTCCCACTCCAAGCTCCCAGTTCCAAGCAGTTCTTCTCCCTCTGCCATGAAAAGGAGTAAATTGTAGTTCAAACAAGCGTGACCCTGTGCTTGGCTGTCATCAGGACAGCTTTTTAGAAGACATTTAATGCTTAATATGGAGCTCTTGACAGAAATGAGCTGTTCCTTGCAAGGCTCCTGACAGACTGCTGGAGAGTCTCAGGAGGAACAAAAGAGATTTATAGGAAAGAAAGTTTTGTATTACAGGCAAGGGAAAAAATAGGAATGTGGTTGTTAAAAGAGAAAAAAACCCAGGGAAACGAAAGGAACCCTGGTGATAGGTCCTGTTTCCCATCTAGCTGAATAAAGAGACTTGCAAACATTGAGATTAATCTTGGGAAGTAACTAGTACCATAAGTTTTCATTGCAAGAAATTACATGTTGTCATCATGATTATTTATTTATTTTTACTCCAGTTAATAACTACATTCAGGAAATTAAAAGGAAAAATAGCATGCAGTTCTGTCGGGAAGCCTGAAGGAACAGACCAGCAATTGAGGAGAAATGGGATGCATATCTCAGCAGCATTGCTTCTTTTCCATTGCATATTTTCCCATATAAGAGAACCTGGCTTTGTTTGCTGTTTTGCAAGGTTGGCTTTCATCTTTTCTTCAGGTCCCTATACAAGCTTCAGCTGTTGGAGGTGGATCCTGAAAAGCTGTAGTTTCTTTTCTTCAGCTTCCAAAATTCTGAAAATTTATGTTTTGATTTATTATTCACTCTTCCATTGTTTAACTCCAAGCAAGGAGAATTAGGAAGTGTTTTAGCTGACTGACTGCACAGTAGAACAGTGAAGAGAGAGTTTTCCAACAATCCAAAGTCTAAAATCTCTATCACAGTGTGGAGTGAATCCTGAAGGAATAAACCAGTAGGAAGAAATCTTTTGAAGGACTCGGTTGCCTTAATACTCTTCACTTCAATGGAAGTCTGACCTCTAAACTCTCCAGGTGTCCTTTGCACCCTACATCCATGAAGTGCTGGGTTCAGAAACACTAAAAGAGGGCACTTTTTTAATGAAGATGATTTACTGCCACGTGTTCAGCAGTGACTTGCAAATCCAAGTGACTGAGCTGATCCAAGGTCTCTGCACCCTGGGGTGTGGCCACAAGAAAGGCTGAATTAAAAATAAAAATATTGCAGAGACTCTGAGATGGATGCTGCAAACTGCTACCCCTTCCCTGAAGTCAAGGGAACCATGCTGAATTTCCTCTCTTAGGAATCTGTCCTGGAATCATCACAACTTTATGGAAAGCTCTTAAAAACCCTCAGACTTTCTTCACCGGAGAGTGAAGATGTTTAGAGAATAAAATGCCTGACAAGGGTGGGGTGTTCACAATTCCAAGCAGGGAGAGAAGGGGATTCTCAGAGGGATTCACAAAGCTGGATTTAATCTAGGAAGGGTGGGATGGCCCCTGACAAGTAGCAAGGGAAGAGAGAGAAGGGGAATCTCCTGATAGTGATTGATTGCACACAGAGCTGATCTCCTGCTCTGAAATGCCCACTGCAGATCCAGAGCAGAGGGACAGACCCCAGGGATGCTCCCTCAAAAAACTCCAGGAAGACCAGAGGAGCCTCCAGCCCAAGCAGTGGAGGCTTTTCCTGCTGAACACAGGTTTGTCCTTCCACTGCCTGAGCTGCCCAGGCTGCAACAGCCCTCAGCACAGCCCAGGCCAGCTGTAATGCTCTTTATTGTTTTATTTTTACCACAAGAGCACCTCAGAGAAATAACTGAGGATCAACACTCTGTCACATTAAAGAACTTAAAGGAAAGTGAGTAGAAAGGCTTGACTGTGCCCTAGAGATCCTGCAATTTAATTGAAATTCCAGGAACACACCCAGATTTGAGGAAGGGCTCAGTTGATTGGATTATTCCACAAACCAGTTTTCTCCTGTTTATCAGGAGAGAAAGTTCCTCTTCATCTCTACTTTCTAAGTAAAATCCTGCTTTCTTCCTTCCTTTTTTTTTTCTTCTCCAAACACAAGAGGAGAAGAGAATGAAAGGTGAGAGCTGATTGAGTGAGCAACAGCAGGGGTAACAAATGAGTATTTATCAACGTTCCTCTCCTTTTACAGCACATCAATTCTGAAGCTGCTGACAGAGGCCTGGCTGTAGCTGCTGGAAGAACCTCCAGGAGCTAAAAATTTTATGTTCAGGTTATGGTTATGTATGTAATGGTTATGTATGTTATGGTTCAGGTTGTGTAAAACCAATTTCTGATTAATCACTGATGCAAATTTAGGAACATGGACTTTCATTCTGCCTTGGCACAGCCCTGTCCAACAGTCTTGCTCCCTCTCCAGCCCCATTCCTGACAGGAGCTCTTCCATAGCAGGGGCAGCCTGGGCTACTTGTGGCAATGCCCTTTGGAGAGCTCATTTCCAGGTTTCTCCTGAAATCTAGGAGCAACCACACCAGGCAATGCCAGTGTTCCTTATCCTCCTTAGGCAGAAGTGCTCCATAATGCCTTTTGCACTGAGCTGGGTGAATATGCCTATTTATTTTATTTTTATTTTTATTTTTTAACTTTTCACTCGAGATCAGCGCCTGAAATCTCTGCCTTGTTTTGCCATTGCCTGGTGGAGCTGGCTGGGGTTCAGCTGAAGGCACAGTGTTTCCATGTCCAGTACAGCACTCCTGGGGGCTCCTGAACAATGTGCACGGAGAGCAGCCTCCACAATAACAGCTCAGCAGCCTCCATCCAATTCCCTCTAATTAAATAGGTTCAGCAGCACAAAGACTGCAGAAATGGCTGCAGTCTCATGCTGGACACGCAGATGCAGAGCTGCAACGTGCTTGTAGAAGGTGCAAAAAGTACATTTAACCTCCTTTGAGTGGAAGTTGCCCCTTGCAATGTAAAAATCTCTGTAGTGCAGGTCTCTCAAAGGGCAGCACAAATGTCTCGATGCCAACATAAGAGAGTCCCAGGGATAAATGCACACCTGTTTTGTACACATCAGTATTCCTGTCCCATGTCACACACACACAACCCTCCTCTTCCATTCTGCAATGTGATTTTCTGCCTGGCTCCATGTCCCCAGTGTGTGGGGCTGCACTTGTCACAGTGGGAGCTGAAGGGGTGGAGAGGGGGATTTAAGCAAACAGCCCAAGTCATCTTGCCCATTAATGAGCCTCTCATACATCCCTGCTCTTCCCCTCATTGCCTTTGTGTCCTTTCCAGAGTGATGCCATTTTACATCCCGCTGCCTTTTATAAGCTCCTGATGTCCAATACAGATAGTTTCTTATCATCTTTCTCTTTTTAGCACTCCTGGCTTCCCAGAACCATTTTCTAAGGCCAGCTCTTTCACAATGGTTTCAATTCTTAGCTCTTCACTTTTCCAGTTGTTCTTTACAGTTATGGGGGGTGGGTGGCTTAAAAGCGCCCTGCCTTAATTCAGCTCCCCTTGAACTCACTGGTACAGAAACACTGAACTGAACATTTCCATTGATTTCAACAGGGGAAGAGGAAGTGCATTGGGCTTTAGAAATTCCCCCCCTTGATGTTTTCCCATCACCCTGTTCCCTGTCATTAGCAGGCTTTGTGCCACTGCTCCCAGGTCTGCGAGGAAGTGTGCTCCTGTTTTCATTCCCTTCCCCACCCGTCCATCTCCAGGCTTTAATGTGTTTGAATTTCCCTTTCTGAGTTTTGTAAGACTGTAGCTCTGTCTTGTGGCACAATTACCACTGCTTTGTAATGGAGTTTGCTGTGAGTTATTCTCAACCCGAGCTTCATTTGCCTGGGAATACATCATAGAGCCCTATTATGGAGACATCACCTGCAGCCTCACAGCCAAGGAGATTTCTTCTTTTGGACAGTCAACACTATTACCCTCACAACCAGAAGCAAAATTTTAATGAGAAAATTTCAAGAAAAAGTTTGCTTGGCATTATAATTAACATGAGCTTCATGTATGCACTGTTCTGTTAGAGGAAACTAAATTGAGGCAGGTTATTCCTGAGCTTGTGGCTTCTCCTTCTCGTTCCTAATGTCCAATTTTGTAGTGAAGTAGTGCAGAGTGTGGCTTTAACTGGGCTGTGATGGCAGCAGGAGCTTTGTCCCACACCTAGGAGCAGTGGTAACCAGTTCACCCCCATCTCTCCAAAGCCAGACCCACACACCCAAGGGCCAGCCTGGGGATCCTCCTGCTGGCTTTCCATGGGGAATTCACCCTGAGACCCACATGGTTCTCCAGACACGGACAGGAGCCCAACCAGGAGGCAAACCCTCAGTGTGGTCCCACCACTTTGGTGTTTATTCACCTTCAACGCCCCCGTGCAGCAAACTCCGTGCTGGACCTTGGGCAGAAACCACAATGGTGGAGAGAGGTTGCACCAAAAAGCCATCCCTGGTGCCTTTCCCACTTGCTATTCTCATGGAATACACCCCAGACAGCAGATGCCTTGTCTGAACTCAGGTGCAAACTTTAAAAATGGCTTGTAAGGTCTTATTGATCACTCTTCTCCAGGCGGTTGTACCAGACTTTCTTCCCAATGCCCAAAATTATGTCTGAAATCAGTTTAGGGAATGAGCAAGTCTTTTAATTAAAACAGTCTGTTATGATGAATCTGTTATTACAAAGTCTTACCTATGTAAAACATTAATAATACAAATTTCATTTGTTTATGTCAGCACCAAGCATTAATTTTTAATGGCAAAACGTATGAGTTATGAAAGGCATTAATGCAAAACAAATCACCAACTGAGAAGGGAAAGGAAATCCATTTTTTAGGGTAAGCAATGGGAAAGAAATATTATTGTGGTTCTAACCCGGGGAAAAAATATTTCTTAGGGTTCCAGGAGCAATTAAAAAAACCCTGAGTTTTATCATCATGCTTAACATTAATTCTATATCCAGTGAAGTTTTTGTCCATGTCATCCAGCCCACACCTTGATGGCCTCTCTGAGGAAACCTTCCACACAAAATTACTCTGACTGTAATGCAAGAGACGTGGAAGCAAATTGGATACTTGTGGCATAATAAATATCTCAGTGCTACAAATGGGTGAGATCACAGAGAGCCCAGAAAAGCTTGTTTGGTGGGCTAAATTCATCATGGATGTAAATGGGAGACACTCGAGTTAGGACACATTCCTGCTTGCAGAATAAATTAATTATTTAAATTAATGATAAATTAATTCCGGGTGTTAATTGCCAGCTCAAGCCTACATCTTAAGATTAAAATTCTGCAGAATAACCCATTTCAAAATTGACTGGGTGGATATTGGTGGTGCTGGGCTGGTCCTGGGTCCAGGCAGAGCTGCTGAGGAATTGTAGCTTTTGATCAGATTTTGCTTCTGGAGCAGCTGGCATCCCTGCACTGAACCCTCACCTTCACAAAGGTTTCACAACAGGGAAATGCTGCCAAGCCCTGGGCAGGGGGAACACGGAAAATCCTCCGTGCACCGGGACCAAGTCTCACTGGCACTGGGCCATCTCTTTAGCAGGACTGGGACTGCTGAGTTAAAAGGGGTTTTGGTGCCCTGTCCAAGCTGCCAAGAGCATCCTTCACCCCTTTAGGGGTCTCCCTGATTTGCAGTGAAACCATCCAGATGTGGAGAGAGGGGCCACGCGCCCTTCTGTCACCAGAGTCCCCTGGGAACCAAGTCCATGGCTGGAAGGGCTTCAGAGAACATCCATGAATCCTGGAAAGAAACAACATCTGTGCACAGCACAGGCATTTCTGGGCCCTCATTGTTGTGGTGACAATGGCAGAATGCTGGAATCCTGTTCTGCAACAGCAAGGGGACAGACAGCAGATTCCAGAGGTGGGACAGCGTGAGAGTGGCGAAGCAGGAGTCAGACTGGTTTCTGCTCAAAGAGCTCTCAAGAGCCACACAGGACACTGCTCTGGCACAAGAGAATTAATTTATTTCCAGTAAAAGTCTAGTTGTGGCTGCTACAGGACTGCTACAGAGCTAAAGAATGGGGACATCATCTGTTTTCAAGCTCTGTGGAACTGTGCTTTGCCTTTTTTCCCTAGTTCAAACTTCAGCAAATAAGCAACACATCTTGTAGCTCCTGTCTCTCTCCCATACTCTTCCTTTCTCCCTTTCTATCTTTTTTCTTGTCTCAGTCTAAAAAAGCTGCTGATATTAGCAATAAAGCAAGAATTTAATATCTTCCTACAGGGTGCTACAACAAACTGCCCCTCGGTTCCATCGATTCCACTGGCCTGAAATATGGGAAGGCATCTGAGGGGGAAGAATACAAGATGAATTTTGCAGATATAAATTGTGTAATATTGGATTTCTCTGGACACACATCAGGGCTGTGTTGTGCCTGTCCCTCTGCTGCCACAGGAGCTCTGTTAGCTCAGCAATAGGCTCCTGTTGGGGAAGGGTTCAGGGCAGACCACGGTATTTCATCTCAACAATAGCCCCAGTGTTACAAGGTGTGACACATCACTGCTCCACGTCTCTGATAGAGACACACACCCAGCCTGAGGGAGCAGAAAAGCCTGCCTGGGAGCAGTGTAAGGCTGCTGTCTTCATCCCAGCACCCATATGTGAGGTGACAAACACAGGCAGGGTTGTAGCTGTAGGGGAGAACTCGCTGCGCCGAATATCAAACCCCATATGAGAAGCAGCTGCAAATATTTGGGATGTGTGGTGCTGTACTCTGCTATTTCTTCTCACACACCCACCTTTCCCCTCCATCTGCAAGTATCCATTCAACAGGGCTATAAAGTAATCAAATCTTAGGCTTTTTCTGCTCTGTGATGTTTAGGAAGTTCATTTTCAAAGTTCATGACTTGAGAAATGAGATTCATTTTACCACCCAACACTCTAAAATCTGTCAACTTGCTTTGCCCTTCCTCTTGAGGGGAAGAGACCAGATCACACTGAAAAACTTCCTTACAGCTTCTCAGTCTTGCACTTTTCTTGGCATTTCATTCATATTAAAAATGAAGTAGGCTCCATGCCATCCTCTTACCCCTGGAATCAAAGCCAGAGGAGAAGCAAAACACTTCATGGCTTTGTTTAACCACCTTAGGAGCTGGATTGGACCTCCAACATTCTTTCCTGAGAGATTCTGGCTAATTTAAAATTATACATAAAAGGACAGGGATAGTGCCTGCATGTGGTGCAGAATAGTAGGGTATGCAATAAAAGATGTTTGCCTTCTCTCTAACAAGGATAATCTGGTTATTTTCCATTAGTTCTGAAGGTGAAGTCTCACGGCCTGGTCCCTGAGCCAGGCACAAAGATGATGGGCTCACATTTGTTGCAGGAACAACATCATAAAAGTGTTGTTCAAGGTGATTTATCTCATGTTAAAATGAGATCAAAAGCCCTGTAGTGAACCAGCAAATTGAAAAGACAAAACCCTGTGGTTTTGGTGCCATTTTTCCCAGAATCTCAAAAGATGTTTTTGTTTTTTTTCTATTTCTTAGAAATGAGAGTGGACAGTGGGGGCAAATGGGCAGTTTCTGGCCTGGGCTGCTCAAGCCACAGACTGCCTTGGAAGGCAGCACAGCCTAGTCTGCACGTGAGGAAGTTCGTGTATAATCAATAAAGAGAACTTGAAATATACTTGAAAGAGGGAAACAGTCCATGTTGATAACCATCATCATTCTTTTATTTATTATTAATACCTGCTGGCTGGAACTCCAGCATCAAGAAATACAGAATGTCAGGCAAAACAGAGACTCCTCTCTCCACTCCCATCCTCCTCAACCTGCCCAGCTGTTTTATTTTTTCTCTAACTCCAACTCTTGCAGTCCATTGTTACTGGATCTCCTGGGATTGTGCCTAAAGAAGTTTCCAAACCAAATTGTAGTCAAGGTTCTCTTTCTGGAGCTGCCAAAGGGAACAATTGTGGTAAGGGCTGGCAGGGTTTTCAAAATTTCCCCATCTCCCAATGTCAAAAATGCCCCCATTCTCCTGCCACAGGGCAAAGGACAGGATATGTCCCTTACCACAGTGCCTGGTGACAATTTTTGTCCCAAGCCTGGATGTTTGTGATATAACAGGACCATGTTTTGAGAAGGAATGTAAGACATATAAACATCTGATGTGTTTTTTTAAGAAAAAGGTTGAACCTGTGGTAGGATATGTCTACCTACAATAAAAACCTTTATTAAGTTTAAAATCAGTTTTTTGAGGTGGTTTATAAACCAGGAATGGCACAAGAGAACCAAATAAATACCTTTAAAAAGCTATATACTTCTTCAAATGAAAAAGATCAGTCAGCCTATAAACACTGTGGGGTTCTGGTGGTTCGTTTTGATGGGGGTAGGAAGAGAGAGTCTCTTGATTTGGGGGAACTTTTTATCCTACAAACTCTAAGAAGCACAAACCAGTCAGGAGCACTGACAGCTTGTGTGTGAAAATTCTTTACTGCTGGTACCAAGAGATTTGTTCCAAATTTTGCAGCACCCTGACATGGGTGGGAATTTGAAAAAGGCAAGTTTCCTTCTCTTTTATCCTGGCTCAGTGCCCACCTGGTCATCCTCTTGCTCTGGCAGGGAAATTTGTCCCAGTCTTACATCCTCTACTTTCACTGGTGAACCACCAAATCCAGGTTTCCTCCCATCAGCTCCTTCATGCAGAAAAGTGCTCCCATGGAAAGGGTTTGCCAATAAACATCTCCAGATTTGCTTCATTCAATTATAGCCCAAAATGATTTATTATAGTTATTTCAACTGTCCCAAACCTTTGACTCACAAATCATTCTTTTTCTTCTTTAATATTATTATTTGTATTATTGTAACGTCTCGTTGCAGCCCAGAACAAGGATGTGCTTTGCATTTTTCCCCGTGTGGGTTGTCTGTTATTTCACAGAGGGGCCATACATGCATAGGCTGCAATTTTCCTGGGTAGCACAGCTATAGTTACCTGTGCACATACACCTGAATTCACAGGAAGAGTCAATATTTGTTCACATGGATGCTTCACAATATTAATGTGAGTTTAAACTGTTTGATTTGGGGTATCCACGTTGTGAACTGCGGGGGCTCAGATTTCTTCCCTCCCCTTATCTTACAAACCATCACTTTTAACACCCCCTCGGGATTTCTTCTGTCTGACCCCCATTCCCACATCACACAATCACACAATCACACAATCACAAGGTTGGGAGACACCTTTAAGATCGAGTCCAACCCAGCCTCAACACCTCAGCTAAACCCTGGCACCCAGTGCCACATCCAGGCTTTGGTTAAACACACCCAGGGATGGTGACTCCACTTACAGTGTGGTCCACATTCACCGTAAGGGAAGACAGAGAGAGTGGATACTCTTGTTTTCTTTTTTTTCCATCCTTGTTTATGATTCATTGTTGGAAACCACCCACAGCTCTCTGCCTGTTCTTGTCTTCACTTGAGAACTATTCTGTAGTAGAAGTGGAAAAGACAGAAGCTTGAATGGGGTCTTCTTCCTCTGTTTTAGCTTTTTCATCCCGAGACACAGTGCACTGTCTTGATTCTTTGTTCATTTAAACCCAGGCCAGAAACTAATGGTAAACAACTTCATGTTCATTTAAACCCAGGCCAGAAACTAATGGTAAACTGCCTCCCCGGGCAGGCTAGTCCAGAACTTTATCACTCTTTCTGTGAAAAACTTTTTCCTGATATCCAACCTAAATTTCCCTTGGCACAGCTTGAGGCTGTGTCCTCTGGTTCTGTTGGTTGCTGCTTGGAGAGAGACCAACCCCACCTGACTATTACCAACTTTCAGGGATTGTAGAGTGATAAGGCCACCTCTGAGTCTCCTTTTCTCCAGGATAAACAACCCCACCTGCCTCCGTGGTTCCTCATATGGCTTGTGTTCCCAGCCCCTCACCAGCCTCGTTGCCCCCTCTGGATGTGCTCACACTGAGGTGTCCTGGGTTGGGTTTTTGTGTGCATCTGCCAGGAGCACATTTGTGACCAAATCAGCTCTCTGGACTTGTGTTCTGAGGCAGTGATTGCCACAGACTTTATTTTCCTCTAATTGCACCCACAGCTATTTTGCTGTGCCTTGGAATCCATTCCCATCCCTGTGGCAGCCGGGGGGAGCCCACCTTGCCCTCGCTGTGCTGTGCCCAGACCCCAACGAGTACAGGAAATTTTCAGCACTTGAGTAAAAAGCTGTTCAGCCAATGGAACACTGCAGTATCAGATGCCATTTGCCACTCGAAAACATGAAAAGCACCCTTGCTTTGAAATGTGATCTTGCCCATAATGCGATTTCAACGCTGCTATTATTCAGTGCTTACTTTGAGCTCGAGTTTTTACTGGCAATTTAAAAAGGAAAAAAAAAACCCCAAAACAAAAAACTACTCAGTTTTAATCTCACAGAAAGTTTAAAGCAATTTTTTATTAGTGCATAACTCTAAAATACCACTTTGGAATAAAGAATTATCTCTCAAGCACTTACTAGATAGGCTTTACTTTACTGTTAGTTAATCTGACAGTGTTTTATTAATAATCAGCTCTTTTTGTTATTTGCTATTAAGCATTTTTTCCTAATAATGCAGTTTATATCTCTAGCATCACCATTATAAGGAAGACTGTGAAATATCTCTCAGATTTGCTATGTAGGAACAAAGTAGATAAATATTGCTAAAAAATCACAGGCACTATTTCTTGTTGAATTTCCTTGCTGTTAATAAACAATGAACTATTTAATACCAATTTTGAGAAATATTTTTTTAGGTGGGAATCTGATTACAGTGTGGTCCACATTCACCGTAAGGGAAGACAGAGAGAGTGGATACTCTTGTTTTCTTTTTTTTCCATCCTTGTTTATGATTCATTGTTGGAAACCACCCACAGCTCTCTGCCTGTTCTTGCCTTCACTTGAGAACTATTCTGTAGTAGAAGTGGAAAAGACAGAAGCTTGAATGGGGTCTTCTTCCTCTGTTTTAGCTTTTTCATCCCGAGACACAGTGCACTGTCTTGATTCTTTGTTCATTTAAACCCAGGCCAGAAACTAATGGTAAACAACTTCATTATCACGTAGGATTTAATAAGTTTAGGCAGGTCTGTGACAAGCCTGTTATTGTTACAGAACTCAGTTCACTTCTCTTGTGATTCACACCAGCACAAGAAAAGCAGGCTACCGAAGGAAATGCAGGCACAGCACGGGGGCTTGCAGCTCCTCACCAAGCCCAGTGCGGGTTTGGGTTATTTCATTGCCTGCAGTGCTTGCAGTCACTCCCCTGGAGTATAATCGGCAGCCTCAATTAACTCCTTATTTACACCTTTCCCCGGGCATTGAGATTGATGTGGAGCATCGATCTCCTCTGCTGGGCAGTGTTTCCTGCCCTGCTCACGTCTGCTCTTCCTACCCCTCCTCTGCTGCTGCCCGGCCACTTCCCATCCTCCGAGCTCATCTTTGGAGAGTTACCTGTGCCCGCATCTCACTTTTCTCACACACACCTAAATAACTGTTGTCTCCTCCCGTGCTGATGTGAGAAATGATACTCACTTCCAAAAATGTAAAAGGTTGATTAAAACTTTATCAAAAATTACAACAGAAGACTGACTAGAGAAAATAAACATGGCGCTGGGAGCAAAGGATTTTTCTCCCCACCTTGTGCTCATCCACACAATGGACGTTCTGCCTTTTAACCCTTTGGGCCCTCCCAAAGTTCTGTCCATCAATTCCTTCTCCACTGTCCAGTGGTGGGGATCACTTCCTGACATCCTGACTGGAGCTCAGCTGTTGCCATAGTAACGAGCCCACCCTCCCAAATGTCCCAACTGCCCCGGCCATCCCATGGGACCACTGCAAAAATGAGGGGGAAATATAACTATAAAACTTCTCTTAGCATATACATAATACTCGCCCTTTTAATTGTGAGAGTCAACCATTGCATTATTCATTTATCACACTGATTTCCAGGAAGAACTTGCCCCTCTCCTCACATTGCTTTGGACCCCTCTCCTGAGTAACCAAGTGCTGCTTTGCCCACCTAAAAATCTGATGGGACATGGTTTGCCTACTGTCACCTAAGAGGTCGTGGCAGGGCTGAGACTCCAGCAGTTTCCCTGCCCATCCCTTGGAACAGAAGCTGGATAGACTCAAAAGTAATTGCCAGTCTCTCTTGTTTCCTCATTTTAAGGGCAGTACCACCCACTGGACCTAACCAGCCAGAAGTGAAAAAGTTACGAATCATCCAGCCAAAAAAAAAAAAAAAAAGTTTCCCAGTTTCTCTGATAGCATCCTGGTGATTTTGCATGTTTTGGCCAAGTCAATAAACCATATCTCCAGACTGTTGCTCACCTAGATGTTCTGTTGTGTCCATAAAGGGTGAACTCTGTTATAAATATTTATTTTAAAAATTGATTCTGCAGAGGCCAAACTGCCTGCCATTTTCTTCAGTGCAAACCCTCCCATTGACTTCAGTGGGTGATGATTATTAAGACTGAGTTCTTACCACATGAGACCCATGAAATTCTAAGCTTCCCAGATCAGACATATGTGTGAAACCAGAATCTCCATCTTGGGAGAAAGAGGTGAGTTCTGCAGGGCATTTTAATGCCAGGATAGATAACTGAAATTATAAATGGCTCAAGCCAATACTTCATTAAACTGGCTCAGAGATTTACGGACCCTCAAGAGCACGAGGGGTTTTCCACCTTTGAAAACATCAAAGAAAATCAGTGAAATAACTTTTCAGTCTAATCCTCATGACCAAAAGCCCTGCTGAGCAGTCCAAGCAAAGAGCAAACATCAACACAAATGGGAGCTGGCTGCTGAAAGGAAGGCTTGATCCAGAGAGCTGGATGAGCACTAGGAGGAATGATCAGTAAAAAAGGAATTCCGCTGTATTTAATTTAGGTAACCATTTTATCTGTTCCTTATCAACAGTTCTATTGACAAGGTCTTCATGCTTCCTAATTATTTGTCCCAGTTTTTTTGTGCTTTTCTGCAAAGGGCTAGTTTGAAAATAGTTCAGTGGCTCTGCTGTGTTATTTGTAACTCAGCCATCATTGATTTTATTCCTTTTCTACTTTATTAAAGGGCCTGCTTTATCTCTTTTAGAACTCTCCCCACACACTCCCCAACATTTACACTGTTCTTTAAAGCTCTTTCTTATTCAAAACTGTCATTAATCTGTTCCACATACTTTGATCTGCCTGGTATCTTCCACTTCTTCACTTCCAGCCCTCAGCAGCTTGGAGAGTAAACAGCTCTGAACCCTTCCTGCTGGTGAAGGCACTGCTGAGAGGCTGTTCCAGCAGGAATTGGACCTCATCTTGCTCGTCTTGCTCAGAAGCCTTGGTGGTGTTTCTCTGGTCTGTCTCAGGCAGGACCAGAACATCTCTTTTTGGGTATCAGCCTGCAGGGAGCAGATGTCAAACAGCATGTTTGCCTCCAGTCACACAACTCATGGAAATTTGTACCAGTTGAGGTGGAAAATCTCCCTCCCCTCTGCTGCAGAGAGGCTCAGGTCTGGGGATAAGGAGAAGGGGATGTGATCCCTCAGGTGAGAACCCCGGCAAACGTGCAGTGTGAGACCTCAGCTCTTCACCCAGAATCATTATAAACAAACAGCCCAGGGAACCAGGCCCTGGAAGCTGATGCAGAAGGATTTCAATAGACATTCCTGTGTAGTATCCATGGTTTGAACCTCTGGAGTGTTGTGTGCAGTGCTGAGAAAGGACACTGAAAAACTGGAGGTACTTAAATGGATCTGAGGAAAGTCCCACTTGGAGAAAAGGCTCTGTTCTGTACAGGACAAATGTAAAAGGAATGTAGGAACATTGTGTGCAGTGAGGGCCAGGCTGGAGCAGGTGGGCTGGGAGCTCTGCTCTGCAGGTCTCATGACAGGAGAGCAAAGAGGCAGCTGATGGGATTTTAAGAAGCAGAAAATTCCAAACTGATAAAAGGGACTATTTCTTCCCTGCCTGTTTCATTGCCAGTGGAAAGCTCTGAGAATAAGAGTTTAACAAGTTTGCTGGGGGGCTGGCCACTCTCTTGGATAAGGAGAATGCCTGGAATTAGAGCAGTAAAGGCTGCAGACCCTTGGAAGAGACTTCACACAATTCTCCTAGAAAACAGCATGAATTAGAGAGGGAGCTGGGGGGAGATGGATTATCCTGCACTGGGTCGCTTCCAGCCCAGGATATTCTGTGATGTTTGTTCTGTTGTGCTTATGTCTTCTTTAGAAGCATCTGGCATTAGCCACAGCCACGAGCTTGTAGCCACGGTCACAGTCTGATCCAGGCTGACAATTCTATTGCCATTTTCTGGTGTCCCTTGGTTGCTTCTCTTGCCTCCTCCACCTGGTTAAAGCTGATTAAAAATCCTGAAATTAATTTCACACAACAATTCTAAACTGTTTTCATCCTGAAAGGTTAAAACTAAGCTCATTTTGTCTTTGCTTTTCTTTTTATTTTTCCTCAGAAACTTATGGTGCAATGTTTTAATGAAAATATTTACTGCAAACACAGGTGCTAATAAACCAAATATGTCAGTGTGCATTTGGAAAATGTTTATGATTCAAGGGGTTGGGGAAGAGACTGAATATTTTAGGAAAAGACGTGTTTTTAATGAAAAATGTACTTCTTTAATATTTTTAATAAAAAGACTGTTTTTATTGTCTTTTAAACTGTTGTTATTGTCTTTTAAAATACTCTAAAAAATCTTGAGCAACTCAAGTCTCACAGACGAGTTCAAATAGCCCTGACAGGGATTAGGAGAGAGCAGCATGTCCCATCCCAGAGCAGGCACGACCAGGTGAGCAGGATCTGTCTGACCAGGACAGCCAGAAAGATTGAGGTGAGGAGCTCCAGGGTGAGGAGCAGAGGAGAGAGCTGAGGAAGCCAAGTCCAGCTCCTGCTGTCAGCAGCAGCAACACAAAATCCTTTTTTGAGACGGGCAGGACACTCTGCCCGCTCCTTGGGGGCTCCTGGCAGATCTCCCAGGGTTATTCCTTCACCCCTTCCCTACCCTGCCTGAGCAGGGGAGACTGCACCGGTGTATTCCTGATTAAACTGATGAGATGGGGCTGCTGGCAGCCAACGCAGCCCTCTCTCTCTCTCTGTCTCTCTCTCTCTGTCCCCTGGCACTTTGAAACGAGCTGCTCCTCCCTCCGTTCTCCTCTGGAGAGAGGGATGGAGGGATGGAGAGATGGAGAGATGGAGAGATGGAGGGGTGGGGGGAATGGAGGGATG